>UPTC01001509.1:0-15224 GCA_900537255.1 Acanthocheilonema viteae
TTGAATCTCATTAACTTGCACTATACTTTTAGGATATATTATATTTTCAATATTTTTTAAATGCTTCAAAATTTGCAAAATCAATAGTTTTTCCGGATAGATGGAAGGTTATCTATCCAGAAAAAAATTATTAATAGATGAGTCAGAATGCCGATCGTATAACCATTAAATTCTTATACCAATCTTTATCCTTTATCGCAAAAAATCCCTTTAAAACTAAGATGAATATTCCCGAAAAGATGAAGATTCCAGCGTTTCTTACTTTGTTATAAATACATATTTCTAAAATGTCTGACGTGAAATACTACTGCATGTGATATACAATAATCATCTAAATGTTTAATTCAGTGAAGTGATATGAACATTAAGAAGGATTAATATTTTATCTAAAAGACAAAAGATAAAGATGTGTTTCATTTTTGCGCATGGATATATCTTGAAACATTGCATCAGCAGGATCAGTAATACTTTATTCCACGAAATAACTAAAATTGATGTATGTGTGTTCAACCTGTTGTAAATGATGGCACTATTAGAGATTTTAAAAATTCACCAGTAAAATTTCAAATTCACTTTTGATCCATATTTATCCGAAAAATTTTTTTTGAACACTAAAAATTCTTGTAACATTAAATTTGAATATTAAATAATACCTTGCCTTAAACAAGACATTATTTAGTATTCATTAGGCTAAGGAATAATGATAATTGTATCGAATCAATATAATTCATTTGCAACTTTTGTAAAAAAAGAAAAGAGAAGCCCATGAATTTCTTAAAACATACATTAGAATTAAGCCCCGGCAGCTTTCCCGTACTATCAATAAAAGAGAAATCAATCAATATCTTAATTAAATTTGAATAAAACACAATCTTTCCTAACAAGTACTTTACAATACATATCACGAACAAAAAAGTACATATATGGAAATTGTCTAATCTCTTTAATGTTGTGCCCAAAAACGTTGATATGATTAGCAAAGAAAAAGTTCAATGTTTTAATTGAATTTTTTGCCATGTTTTAATCTTTCAGTCGTTATGTTCCTTAAAAATATAACAAGAGTAGCAGACCAGAAATAATATAGGCATTATTCGCCTTTTAGGCAGCAACCGGTAAAAGTAACCTGTGAGATACAGATAATTTTCAAAGAACAAAGGACAAATAGGTGGCATATTTGTACATCAAAATGAAATATACACAAAATTATTGCTTGGAATTGTTAAAAGTGATTTCATCCTGAAAAGACGATGCGTCCAAATCTTTGAATACTCGAATTTCCGGATGATCCCAGATGAAGCATTCGTTTCAGCTGGAATTCATTCATCATCTTTGACTTCCAAATCTGTCTTCATGGTCAATAAATGCGTCCTATAAGATATTCCATATTCGTACTCAGACTTACATAAAGCACAAAATATTGAGTGAAGGATTAGATCGAACCACGTTTCTTCACTGAACCTAAAATCTTATCTTACCTATTGTTTGGGGAGTTATCATTTTCCGATTCGCTTTCAGGAAGTGTTGAGTGAGTTGCAGAATCATCGTCTGATTCGCTATCCAAAACTATTGGTTGAACTGTCCTTGGACGTCTGGAAAAATCTTTTTCAACTTTAATTTCCATTGTAATAGAAGCTTGATAAGATAATCATTTCGGGGTAAATGATAATTCGGAATTAGTGAACACCTACAGTTATCAGGACTATAAATAAGCTCACTCTCACTCTCCATAAATAAGCTTTTTCGCCTGAGAGTAAAGCTTAGTGATAAGTTTGAAAACTTTTTCAAACCATGAATAACAATTTCTTTTAAACCCGGACTCTTCGATATCATACATTAAACTTATTTTGGCCTCATCTGCTGTCAAAATATTAGCTCAATACTAAAACGTTATCCACATAATCTTGCATTTCATCTAGAATTTTTGCTTTGAATGAAGAAAAAGATTCCTTCCCTTGTTTTATACTTAAAAATCTTATTCTGCTTATTTTTATTTCAAAAAAAAGTAAAGTTATGAAAAGAAAAAAGAAGAAAAGAAAGAGAAGATACGCTTTATAGTCATCAAGAAATGGGTTGAGAAATGAAAGAGAATCGAAATATTTTGCGCAAGAACTCCTCAAAGGAGGAGTGCCTTGGATTCTTCTTAATGTTCGGTCCCGAGTATAAGCGAACTTTAATTTATTCCATCTCCTACGACATCCATCATCTGAAATATTGAACGACGATATCATTACCAATAGATGGGTTTAGAATGTTTAGAAAAAAATCTACTAACATTGATCATTGTATTTTTTTCTCGCAAAACATCATTTCTAATATCACATGATTCAGCGGACATATTCAATTTATTTATTAAAAAATTGAAGTTGACCAATGACATGGAAAATGATGTATGTTTGAATTTGTATGACGTCACATAATTTCCGAGCAAACTTGTCGTACAAATTCATCATTCATCATTTTTAATGGCATTCATCACTTTTAGTTTGTAAACAAAAGTCACCATTGATGTCATGCCCTCGTTGTTGCATACATTTTGCAACAGCCTGCCAAGCTTTTTCACGTCTTGAACCTCGTTTTTGATAACCCTTCATACGTATGTCATAAATTATGGGATGTGCCTTTACTACTTCGATGAGATCGCCGAAAACCGTTGACATCACAAAATCTGAAATAAAATAAAACTGCCTAGTAAATTACCTAAACTTAAAATACGGAAACAATAAAATTTTAGACACATTTAAATTTCATGTGGAAATTCGCTAAATAAGTAGATGTTGATGTTTTTCAATGAAATGAAAATTCTTTCTAATCCTTTCGATCACATATCACTATTTTAAGTACTGAGCTAAATATAAGTAGCCATTGTATAATAAAACGGCTGCAATTACAATCCATTATTGGAGTGAACAAAAGGAATAGAAGGATAATGACCTGTAGCGTGAGAATTATGAAATATAAATAATTAAACTTTATGGGTAGTTCAGTAAGTCAAACTGAGCAACATCACTGCACTGTTAGGAAACAACAAAACTTAGGAAATGATTGCATATCAAACGTTTCAGGAAATATTATGATTAAAGTAATAGTAATAGTAAACCAATAAAATTTCACCACTGGAACATTCTTATTCCACTGCATACATGTTCTGTCTTATACAAATTGCATAAAAGAATGACAAACATTAAAATGACCAATTTCCCTTAATGCTCAGTTTTTTTCTAGATTGTTAAATAAAATAAAATTCGACAGGAACCTCGCAACTGCAAACAATCACTTAAGCCTTTCAGTCACACAGAATTCAAAGATTTGGTACTTCAGGCAAATTCACTCAGTTCAATATCCAATCACCGAAACAATAACTGGCCACTGATTTGGTACTCTCAAATCCTCCTATATTTGCAGTTCCTGAATTGGTATATGGAACTTTAAAGTAGATTTCAACAAACTCAAAACCCAATAGCTGATCATAAATATGAAACCACACGATTTTTAATTCTTCCGCAAATGAATAATCATATAAAAAACTGGAATTCTATCCAATTTTTTATATGATTATTCATCCGCGTGGAATTCTGTCGTAGAATCCCAAAAAGCTTAAAAATATAGATTTTTCCTGGAAGTGCCAGTTCAAAATGGATGCAGAAATATGATTGAAGTGATACTTGAACTTTTTATAAAATAGTCATACGAAATTTTAGGATTTACTAAAACAAATGGTATAATGTTCAACCGGATAAATGTTATTTAAACCGGATGCCTCTTATAATTAACGAATATTTTTTTTAAATCAATCATTAGCTCAGCAGCTAGAGTGAAAAAAAGACAAATCCATCACTATTCACTGATGGAATACGCATACAAAATTTCAGATTTTAGATATCCAAAGTCTTTAAAATGATATTATCATACTTATTTTAATTAATGAATATACTTCTCATTTCAAAAACTCACAAACTTATTATCCGAAATCTTTAACTAATAAGTTTTTTTCCCTTTGAAAAGAATTATACACCGATAAAATAAGCGTTATTTCGAAGATATACTTTCCAACAACAAGCACTGTTTTTATCACCGCGATAAAAGAAACGAACTTTTTTACTAATAAAATAAAAGCACACATCTCTGCGGACAATAGAAAAAGCTATCCAAGAAATTAAATTCAAAAAAGGAACAATCAAATGATTTATAATCATAACACAAAATTAAAAAACCACAATTTCGTAAATTTCTTTTCCTCATATCAGATAGATGGTGTGCATCTGTTAGATTTCGTTTAAATATCTTCGTCCCGCAACGGATTGGCGAACACTGAAAAAAGTATAACCGATCAGTTCATTTGGATGTTTATGATGAATTAACAATGGGGTATTTGCTGTACTGCTATTCTTAGCTTGACTTTCTATATTGGCTTGAGACATCATAAAAGCATGAACTACTCTGATAATCTTCATTATGATGCTAAGCTCCATCAGTTTTCTCAATCCTATTGAAATTAATACTAACCACTGCTGTAACAAATATTGGGCTGTTTGAATAGCTGTTGAGGTACCAGTAATCGTTATGATACGTTCACCAGATTCCTGCTGTGGTCCAACAACGATCTGAGCTCCTGATTCTTCACGTACTCTATTGATTCGCTCACCGCCTTTACCAATTATAGTACCACCGAGCTCATTTGGTATTGTGACCTAAAACATTTTTATTTTTAAAGCTTTAAAACAGAGAATGAATTACAGTAATCTAAAACTGCATTTAGAATAAAAATTTTTTATTTAAATCAACCTGAGTGCTTTCTTCCGGGCCCATATATGGTGGCAACGCAACAGCTGACAAGGGGCCACGTCCGCCAACTTGTCGTGGAAAACTGCGACCATAATTACCGTATGAAGTCATTGCCATTGGTCCACGGATCATTGGACCACGATAGTTTCGATCTGGTGGATATCCACCATACTCAGCTGAGTAGCTTGGATCATAGAACATTGATTCATACGGCTTCGTTACTCCTTTGATTGGAATCTGAAACCGCTGTCGTGCAATAAACTCTGCAGTAAATTACAAAAATTTTGGAAATCTTTGTACACCACAAGCTAATCGTTTTCGATTTGAGGCACTAAACTTCATATTTCAGTAAAGCCATAAGTTTGACAGGAACTATTTGCCAAATGAGTCCCTGAAAAAATAAAATCGGTAAAACTATACCTCTTTAAGCATATTCATAATATGGTTCACGCAAGCTATTATTTTGTCGGGAACTCCCTTAATTGATACAACACGTTCTGTTGATTGAGGTGGACACTGTGCAAATACCTAAAATTAAATCTATTATATTGCATGATAATTCTTAAACAGTACGTAATAAACTAAACTAAACAAAAATTATGTCTAAAAGATAAAACAGTACGCCATCTGCAGAATAAATACATGTTCGCCAGAAAAGATAATTCTATGATCGAAATATTGGGAACAGTTATAACAGCGAAAATCTGACGATAGTGTTCATGAACAAAAGATAAATTCCGAAGACTAGAAATGAACAATAAATGAAATCTTATCTTAACATCCTTTATAAAACTGACATTTGAAACCAATCTTTATGTTTTATATTAAAAGAGAATGTATTAAAATTACCTTCATTTGCACACCAAGTTCTTCCTTCATTTCTTTAATTTTCGACCCTTGACGCCCGATAACGGCACCAGCATGTGAAGAATGTACCAAAACACGAAGCTCTATTGGACGATTGGAATCACCTTCACGACTCTGTAATGCAGTTCCAATTTTTTTTTCATTTGTTTTCCAAGGATGAATGGATGAATCACTATAAAATATAAAATAACACAGCTTTGTGGCAATATAATAAGTAATTGTTTTTTTTTTTTGGAAAAATAATTGCGTAAATATCAAAAGTATGATCTAGCATGAAAGTATTTTAGTATCGGAAAATGTAATTTGGTTATGACTCAACTAAATATCTTCATTTTCTAGCGATATCAAACTTGAATTTAATAAAACATGAATTAAAATTCGATTATAAACTTATAGTATTAATGTAATACCGTGCTTCCTAACATTTTTATTGTTTTAAAGAATGCTTAAATAAAAAACATCGATAAATCAACTAACATCATCAAGTTTTGGAATAATTTCGGTAACAATTGAGAGTACATTTTCTATTGTCGCAACAACAGTGGCAATTCTGAAAAGCATAACATAAGAATTTCGAACCGTTCACAAACAACATTTTATTATTTTCAAAAAAATCTTCTTTCCTGATTAAATAATTTAATTCCTTCTGAAAACGTATCGGATTTGTGATTCAAAAATATATCTTTTAATGATCCTCTAAAAAAAGGCCAGTAAGATACAAAACAGAACTCTTCCTACTACTCAAAGTTGTCACCTAGCGGGGCAGGACTGGAAAAAAAGGAATCCTTTTCTGACGAGAACCTGATTTTATTTCGAAAAGAAACAAAAAATACTCAGTCTGTCTGGATATTCAATGCACTGCGTTTCCTGTGCACGCCGGATACAGCCGAGCATCAATCAGCGAAAAAAATGTCCAAACATCAACAATTTATCATTTAACTTAATCACCTAATGTCATGCTATTGGTGGTTTTTACAACAATGTGATCTAAAACAAAAAGAAATACCCCGTTAAATAACACTTATTGTGTGATATTACCTAACTGTATTGAGTTAATTAAATAAGTAAAAAATTTGCTCCCATTTAATAGATTGGAAAGAAGAAAAATACACAGAAAATTTAGAGACGGGAGCAGGGATTACCGTTCAGGAGTTTGGCTATCGGGGACTGTGACATTCGCATCGTACTGCAAAGCAAAGGATGAAATTTTAAACCTGAGAGGAAAAGAAAAATTGAAAACTGTGGGACTGAAATGGAAATTAGGACAAAGACAGGCAGTTGGTATTTGATTGCCATGATCTTTCACTTAAATTCATAATCCATAAATATTGCATCATCCAACAACAACAGTGTGTTGCAGGTAAACTTGAAGGAGATCGGGCATCGGGTTTGGATATCAGAATTGTGACTGGGAGTTAGGGCTGAAAAGAGCGTATTAATCAACTGTATCATATATGATGTATCGATTTTTTCGGGAAATATTTTTCAAGAAAGTAAAATTTCAATAATATGAGTGAAGTAATACTTCTTTTTGAATGTATCACTTGAATTATTTTACAATTTTAACAAAAAGGAATACTGACCGTCCAAGTAACAGAACTGCAGGATCACTCAGTGCAGTACACATTTCGATAACAGTGTAACTACACTTTGGATACCGCTATATAAACGTCTTAAAAAGTGGCTCATTAATCCAGTTGTTAAATTACGCACTTTAATCTGGCATTCATAATGTCAGTCATCAGAAACTGTCCTGCAAACACGTTACAAGTGTCCAATGTTTCAGCGACAGTTCTTGGGTTCTTTCCGTGCAATACGACCGACATTACTGATACATCAGTTTTCTAAGAAAGAAAGCAAACCTCCGATCTTAATCGCTTAATATTTTCGCCACCTTTGCCGATGATTCCACCGGCTCCACGACTGGACACCAGCAATCTTAATTCATATTTACCAGCTGCCAGCGCTTCCTGATAGCTATCTGGGCGCTGTCGCTTACCAGATTTTGCACTTTCATGGTTATCAGATGGGCCTAAATCATCGTCGCCGCCGTGGCGTTTCATCGTACTCTAATTTTTACTCACAAACTTCTCTACAAGAAGATATGATTATAAATAAAAAATACAAAATACCAATATGATAATACTCATGTAATCATATTATGATATGAAAAGTGTGCATTAAGTACGGTGAAGTCAATTTTCAATTGAATTCAATTCCATTCTTAATTTACGTTACTGGAATTGTTTAATTCAATCTTAACGCAATATTCTGATTTATACAATAATAACAAGTCGCAAAACAGTCAATATGAGCACTTATCATCTATTTATGAAATCTCAGCAAAGAATTTCTTCAAGAAGGTAATCCCTACATGGAGAGAATTTATATCCATTTTCTACTATGTTTATCGCGACAATAAAGAGCGTCAAAATGTTTGACTGTTAGAAATTCTATCAACTTCACAACAACAGAAAGATCAATACAAATTTCCCTGAATGATCTATAGAATAGTTGCCTTAAGATAGAGGGAAATGAAATTAGCCTAAATAAAGCATTTAAGTAAACATTTGGACAATTGGACAATACATTAAAGAGAATAAGTTAAAGGTTAAAGCAAAATACCACAATGAGAATCGTAAGACCTGAACAATGGACCGGAACAAATGGAAGCAACCTCAGGACAGCCCACAACGAGGACAAATAATTTCGCTCCATCAAACGATCGAATAAACATCAATCACCAAAATTCACACTAAACGTCTATACGTAGTCCGAACTTTAATTTGTGATATGAAAAAAACGCTTCCCTTCCATTTTGGATTTAACTCACAAATTGATTATGCTCTTCATATTATCTCGTTTTTGGTCATCTAGAAGATTTTATCAGTGTTTTTTTTTATCATTTTTTCTTGTTTCCTACTAATTTTTTTCTACTAAATTGTTTTTTTTTCTAATTTTCTACTAAATTTTTTTTCTACTAAATTTTTTCCTACTAAATTGTTTCCTACTAAATTGTTTCCTACTAACTCCTACTTTCCTACTAAAATTTATTTAGTTGAGAATATATCAACTGAATAAATCAATTATGAAATGAACCATCGATATAGTCTCGAGATAAGCAAACTAATGACATTAGTTTTTGATTGATATTGTAGCTTTTGGATTTTAATTTGTTAACATAGTTCAACAAATTTTAAGGCTGTATATTTAGTGGAATTTTCTAGTTTTATTATTATTACCTTCAATGTATATCTTTTTTTCCAGAGATTTGAATAATCACCATGCATCATTCAATGATCCGATGTAAATTTTTTGCGCGTGGTAATTGTCGTAATGGTGAAGCATGTCCATTTGTACATATTTTACAACCCGAAATTGTCGGCCTACAGCAGTCAAATGCGAGAAATGTTGACATGCAACGGGAACGTCGTAGGCGCCCAACTGGACAGGTAAATTAGTCATTTTGGTGAATAGCATAGTTGAGTTCATTAATTTCTGCGTCTTACACTCCTGTAGTAATGTTTTGAATTCCATTTTAAAATTTCTCTGTCGTACCATTCCTGTCTAACTTATCATTAGTAGTCTTTAAATAATATAATGTATATTTAGTGGAATTTTCTAGTTTTAAATAATATAATGATTTCCCAACCTAATCAGCTTTAATTTCTCATCACTTTATTGGTGACTTTTTTGCGACTTCGAATTAAAAGCAGTAATAGTAGTAAAACTACTGTTTTTCCTCTTCATTTTAAGTACTTCTATTTATTTGTCGAATGATTTATTCATATTTATTCTTTCAATTGTTTTCTCATTTTTATTTTTATCGTCTAATTTTTTTCTGGGTCCAGTTTTTGGCGTATTCCAGTTTTTTTCTTACGCTGTTATAGTTCTTAACTTTATAAATTTGATTTCTAGAGAATGTTTGATATTACCGAAAAATAATTATGAACAATAATACGTTTATAATTTTTATTTCGTTTGTTGCTTAAATGTTATTTCAGACAGGTTTTAATGCTTATCAATTGAACGAGCATTTTCAACCATTCTCACAGCATTTTGACACGAGGTAATACTTTTTAGCGTGTGGTTTTAGCATTCATTTTTCAAATTTTTATATGACCATTAAATAGGATTAGAAAGACAAAAGTTAATCTTAATTTATACTCATTTAGCAGTTTTCATATCCCTTTCGGTTTATTCCTGTCTTTGTTTCAGTCGCTACAAATGGGTTTCACCATTGTTGAGAGAACGTGAAGAAGCCAAAAGCAAGATGATACAAAGTCAAAATAATGTAAATAAAGGGGATAAAAATATTATTCCGAATAGAAAGTCAGCAACAGAAGCATCCGACACAGACTTATTTCCAGATAATAGGAAAGCAGAAGTGGTTCTCGATAAAACAAAGTAAATATTTTTTATAAATGATGTGAGCTTTATTAAGAACTTATTAAATATTGGCTCTCACTTAGTATTGTGGTGTATCGGGCTAGGTAGACTATTCCGATATCATTTATTAATGTTGGATATTGTAAATGAAAGGTATATCGATAGCAATGCATACAATTTGATTTTAGATCAGAGAGTTTAGTGGATGAAGACGATGTATGCAGAGAAAGTAATGGATTTACTTATGATGATTGCAATAATTTAATGCAACAGCTTTATTCGAAGATGGAAGACTTAACTATTGAACAAATAAAGCAATTCGCTGAAGATGAATTTGAACATGGTAAAGTGCCAACGATTCCACCTCCCAAAGAATTTTGTTTCTAGTAGCTTTGGTTCGTTATGCTTTATTTCGTCCATCCTAGATCAGTTGTGATTCTCGTATGATGCATTTGAAAAATTTGTTAATATTTGACACAATGTTTACAGTGAAATAACATAGGTTGACTCATATTTAATCTGACAGTTTGAAACTGAACAGATATATATATAAAATGAAACAATATATGCTTGTATTTTGTTTGAAAAATTGATGGTTATTCATTATGAAGGATGAGATTAATAAATTTTTTGCAAATTGCTGTTATCGATTCCTTCATTTTCTCACATAAAAACTCATTTGTCATTATTCAAATCGTACATCAATTATGTATGAACGGCAAATAATAAAGTGACACAATTATTTAGAGCTTCGCTAATGATCATGATGCCTTTACTGAAATCGATATTATTAGACTATTGTAAGGGAGAGATAAAGTAACACGAAATCTGTTGATCTAACTCATGCCGATATGAGATTACAGAGTTCACAGGAAATTCGAATTTAATGCATAGCGATTTGAATTATACATAAAAAAGAATAGCAAATAAGTTGCTAGGGATGGAGGGTGATGTTGAATATTAGACGAAAGAGGAGGTCGCAGAGATGTTCAAGTTTGCGAGATGTTTGGTGCGCAGAGAGTGAGGAGATAATAAAAGAACTGCAGTTTATTATGGTTACAGTGATTGAGAGTAATTCGTTATGGGGATTATACATAGCGTGGGTAGGTTCGCAAATAATTGCTGTGATTGCTATCTGTTTATGCGTGTGATTGTGTAGTATCGCGTAGATTTGCTATTTTCTAACTTTATGAGACTTTCATAGCATAGCAAGTTTAGTAAGGGTTGGTTGTAATGATGGGAGATTTTTGTGTGAAAAAAATTTTTTTAGAATAAATATTAATTGCCAGGTGTGTATACGTTGCTTCTGTGGTACACATATGTTAGCTGCATTATCTGAAATATTGTTGTTTATGCATATTATTCGCTCTCATTTATGTAGATTCCAGATATATATGTGTAATATTCGTGTACTTTCATATGATTCATAAAATAGCACTTGTAATTGAAAGGTATATAATTTTAGATGTTGAAGTTATGAGCAATGAAAGTTGGACAGTAAATTATGCAATGAAATGGCAGGAAACTTCTGGCAAAGTTCACACTGGTTTGTACAACTTGTAATTTATGCCTATTTGTGCATGTTCGTTATGTAAATTTAAATGTATTGCCCGTGATGTTTGTGGTGACATTTTCGTCATTAAATTCACATTTTTAACCAAAGGATTCTGTGCAGTTTATGCATGTGTACATGGCGAGGGCATAAAGTACTTCATTATATGTTTGTGATTGTTATGAAACATTTTCTGCTTTTTGCATATACCTTATTGCATAAAATAAATTAATGAATTGGGCTTAGGGAGAAAAATTCTAGGGAGCAATGGATTTTGGACAAGCAAGACATTCTGCGGATGCGTGGCGAAGATATGAAATGTATTACAGAGGAAGAATACACGAAGTTGATGATATTTTTCTGCAATTGTGAGTAATGTGTATTGTTTATTGTTTATAATATTGGGATTACCACTGACATATCTTTTTATGAAGTGCTTCATAGTTTATGAAGTTGAATCTTATTCATTGCAGTGTTATTTTTGTTTTCGTCATAAATTTAAAAATTCTTTTAAGTTATCCATGCTATTGGAATGGATTCACAGCAGCCTCATAAAACACGAATGCAAGTGATTGCTACAGCTTGTGTTTATTTCCGTCGTTTTTATGCGAGGTAATGAAATTTTGTGAGTTTTCACATGAAAGATAGAAATGCAAGGATTGGGGATGAAATTCTTCCATTTCTTTTGAATTTTCGAATATAAAACAAATATAAAATTGAGCGCTCATCACTTACGTTTATTTTTATTTCAGACGATCACTGAAAGATATTGATCCATTCTTGTTGGCGCCTACTTCCTTGTTTTTAGCATCCAAAGTTGAAGAACATGGGATGATGTCACACAATAAGCTCATACAGGCCACAAATAATGCTTGTAAGTCACTGATGTTCTTAGAAATTCTTTGGTCATTTGTTATGTCAAAAGCAGTTTTAATCTTTTTCTTGATGAACAGCAAATGAATTAAATAGTAGGACATCACATAGTTTTTGCTGGCAATTACGACTAAATTCCAAGTCAAAATCACTTTCATTCTTGAGAAATCGCTACTGGTAAACATATTTAGGTGTAGGTTTATATTAATTTTCTTCCTGTATTATTTTCATTTATGTTTTAATAACAAACGATATAATTTAAGATGCTGTGCTTTAGCTTGTATAACTTATTCTGTAAAAAATATTTCTATGATCTTCGAAGAGTCTTTTCTATTACTCGGTGTAACAAGTAAGATAAAAAAACATGGATGTGGAAATCGAATGGATTTTTCTTCATACTGCTGGCACTGTTATTTCTATTAAATTTTGCATTTGTAGTGAAACGATGGCCTTTCATTCAGCAAGATTTGATGATACGGGTGCAACACATACAGGAAGCAGAATTCTTTCTTTTGGAAATTTTAGACTGTTGCTTAATTGTCTACCATCCTTACAGGTTTATTTTTACCTGTATTTCTGTGAAAGCATGAATATCCATCAAGTTTGATATGTGATCCACAATAATCAAATAGACGGAATGAGGAAATTGAGATACAATTTGGATATAAATGTGAAGACAAGAGTTGTTTTTTTAGAGCTATAGCTTCTCCAGACTTAAGAAAACTTGATTGCAAAAATATACTCGGAATCATTTGTAGACCATTGAATCAATTAATGGCTGAAATGGGAAAGGAACACAAAGATCTCGACACAATATCATCATATGCTTGGAAAATTTGTAATGATTGTACAAGAACCGATCTTTCATTAATGTATCCTCCTCACCAGATTGCAATTGGTAAGTTTCATTTTGCATGCAGAACATTTCTGTGTCTTGAGATAATCAAATACATTTCAGATTAACTTATTGCAGTGAAGATTTGAATTCACATGTTTACTGTGAGAGACTGGTAGCTATTGACATTGTTTGTAGTATTTTGAAGACAGTGAATTTTTTATCAAAAGAACTAAAAATAGAAAGCAAACTTCAAATCTTATTGGTAATCCGAGATAAATTTGGCATAAGACTCATCTTTCATCTCTCTTACATATAAGAGTGGAAAAGCTAGTCAAACTATATAAATATTTCCAAATTCTGAATAATTATTTTTAGCATGCATTTTGATAGCATCAGTTTGGACAAATAGAGACAGAGAGCTAAAAAACTGGTTTGCGGAGCTCGCGGTGGATTTTGAAAAGGTGAATGCTTATTTTATCTGGTCTATCTGCAGTATTTATTTGGAGGCATTTTTTTTTTTGTTTCAGTTTTAGTTCGCATTGAATTTCTGATTATTGAATAT
The DNA here is from genome assembly GCA_900537255.1 of Acanthocheilonema viteae. Lineage (NCBI taxonomy): Eukaryota > Metazoa > Nematoda > Chromadorea > Rhabditida > Onchocercidae > Acanthocheilonema > Acanthocheilonema viteae. The sequence continues at coordinate 13,864 of UPTC01001509.1, forward strand.
GGAAGGTATTCTCATATATATAAAACTTCATTTCTTTTTTGGCTGACTGTCGGCTGGACAAATTTGCATGATGAATAATTTTACAGTGAAATATACATAAACATTCGATAGTATCAATAATTTATCATACTATAAAACGAAGCGATGATCAGTTCTGAAACGTTATTAATATTCAAGGCTCAGTAAGAAATCTAATAGACTTAAATGGTTCCATTGTCATTAAAACGTCATAAACTACCATGACTTCAAGATTTAATTTCAGGTACTAGAAATCCAAAAAATCATTATAAATTTATACAGCGTATGGAAGACATTTGATGAAAAAGAACAACTCGTGGCTATTCTGCAGAAAATTCCACGTCCTAATCCAGGTCCACAATCATCGGGTGCTACTATGATGCAGTCACACTCCCATGGTGGTCTTCAAGTGAATAATGTGAATGTACATCAAGGTGTTACTATGGGACCACCACCTATGCCTCCAGTTGGTAATATAAAGTTTGAAACACATTAGCTATACCGTAAAAATTCAGTACTACGACATGCAAAAAAATGAAGTATTCCCTTCCAGACAGCTTGCAAACTTCCTCTCATTTGCTCTTTGAAAGGAACAGATGAGTCTCATCCTATGTATTTCAAGTAAAAATTAAATGTTTAAATGCAGTCAATATCTTATTATAATCATCATTCGCCTTCCATTCCAGGACTGTTATGCAGTCAATGCTTTGTGATACTATCTCATTTGTTGAGCTTTATTCTTATTTTTTTGCTATAATACATGAAATGGAATTTATGGTCCTTATTTTTTCGAGATACAGTCAATAAATGTTGACAATTTTATAATTCTGCTTTCATTATTAAAGTTCATTGCATATGTGTGTTTGATAGCTTTTCTAGCATATTAAGATATGCATCCCTCCTGTTGTTATTTTGATAAGACGTTTACTTACAAATGAAATTCATGTTGATAAAAGACGACACTGATATGGTGGTAGTATTCTAAAGAATCCGTTGAACGAATCCGAGCAATCTCCTGCACTGAAGCATCTAAAATATTAATTTGACACGGGAAGTGGCAATAATTCCCCCCATTGTCCTATTCGACAGTGCCGCCAAGTGATAAGGTTGAGCGGTGATGTAAACTTAGGCTTTAGAATTACTGAATAATCAATGCTCAGTGAAAAATTTATCACATATCCATTTTTACCAAATTTGATATAATCAGATCGAAGTTTTACATTAAGCAGAATTATATCAATAAGCACTTATCTTTTTGATCATTTCTGTGATCAAATCTTTTCGTAAATCCAAAAATATATGCATCTCAAAACAACAGCTGCATTTATAAATACTTTAAAGCA
>UPTC01001511.1:0-15202 GCA_900537255.1 Acanthocheilonema viteae
AAAATCGTTTATGCTCTTATATTACTTCAAATTTTTAAAAATGAAAATAGTAATTGAAATCCAAATTTGACGGATAAGTCAGAAGTAAGACTGCAGTGAAAATATTTTCTTTAAGAAATGTTTGTTTTTCTTATTATCTGGCATTGAGGTAAAAATAGTGCGCTAAATTTTTAGCAGAATTAAAAATAAATTTTTGTTTCTTTTAATGATGATTTTTCCGTCTATTATCGATAATGAAATCATCGACACTATCATTATTAATGAAAAATTTTATGCAGTAATAATACTCCGCATATTCCGCACTTAGAAAATTAGTATGCAAATTCCTTTTTTAATCGGTGTTCGATTTCGAAAACTAAATGAATTTTTTGCAAAAATTATAAACAGAAAATATGTGGAAATTTGCATCTCTTTTTGTTCTTTAATTACGCTTATTGCAGAAGATCAAGCCATTAAAAATGTATATTTCTTTTCTGAATTTTCCCACTGCACGAAGAAAATTAAAGATGACCGGGATTTCTTATCTCTACGACAATGAAATAGTTCATATTTGTGCTTATGCTTATGTTTAATCAGGAAGAGAAATTACAGGAAAGAGTATCAGTGTTGAGGTAGTAAGACGTATTTCCTTCAATGAAGAAATTTTTTTTTTTGAATTTTGTAAGCCTGAAAGCAACCTTGAAACCTACAATAAACATTTAGAGACAAAATTGATAATGAATTATTGGTATTTTGAAAGATATTGGAATTTCTTGTTGATTCATTACGAGAAATTTGGCTTCTTTTTTAGAATTTCCTAATTCATCGTCTTTTGATGAATTACGCTACTTTGATGAAATTTAATAGTACTAATGACTAGCAATTAGCAATTATAGGAGTTTCCTCACAGCAGGACAGCTCAAACGCATAATTATTTAATTCTTTTTCCAATCTATATTCTGCATTGGCTTACTTCAATTTGAATAAAGTCCACATTCGACTAATCAAATCTGATCAAAATGACAAAAATCCATCATTTCTTGTGCCACCAACATTATTCCATTTTTAGCTGATAATCTCATAGAATCATCAAGTTTGAAAAAATCCGCATTTTCATTTTCCTCACAACGATAAAAAAATAGTGTCTCATAATGAAAAATATTTTTCATCTCAAAAAATAGTGTTCCTTAATTTTTTTGAGATGAAAAATCATGAAAAGAAAAATTGACGAATTTTAAATTTAGAATATCAGCTAAACAATCAATAATACACATATTTCGAATAAATTTGCAACCACAAATACGCAATAAATTGAAGGAGTGAACCGAAATGCATGTTGAAGCTGTATTTGCGCAACTTTTGAGTAAGCTGAATGAAAAGGAACGAACCATGTCACAACATGGATAGCTCAAGGGCATAGTTGTGTTGGAATAATGCGCTGGCGAACCACGTGATCGATAATATAGATCTGGGGTCGACAACGGTCCTTCTGGGAGAGACATAGTTTCGTTCCTGCTTTTCTGATTACTACAAATATGCATCAATGCACATGAAATCATCACTGCTAAGCATGCAAGCATTTGGGCAAAGATAAATTTTAATAAATCTACAAGTCTTAAATATATTTGAAAAAAAACTAACATTTGACTTTAATTAGATATACTAGTATTTTTTCAAAATATTTTATGAATTTATTAGCTAGGCAATGTCACTTTCTTAAAAACGTGTTGCTTTCAATAACAAAATGGATCTTTTTCTATACTCATCATATATTTTAATAAACAATATCTTCAGTATAAGAAATATACAAACACTCATACAAGATTTTGTTTCTTAAGACCATCAAAAAAGCTTATGTGGATAACATGTGTAATATTATATTGTTTTTTTGCGATGAAATTCGGCGTATACTGGCAGCGCTCTCGTATTCCTACGTTCTGATATTTTATTTATGTTAAATTCACGATTTAATTTGGTCCATTATCATCAAGCATAAAGTGTGGTAAATTCACATCAATAGTGAAAAACTTTACAAATGGCCCACAATGTTTAACAGCAGAAAAATTATGATAGATGAAATGAAACTTCTACGAATTTTATAATATTTTCTTATTAATCATTTTCGAATGAATGAAATCCTAAACGTTAAAAGACTTGATCCCGTGAAACTGATCATTTTCACCTTCTTTAATTTAACCATCTATTTTAGTTTAGTCTACTCTAAGTTACCGGTTGAATTTTTGAAAAAATAAAATATAAAGAATTCTCGGAGTAGTCACATTTGTGACAGTAACCTAAAAAGGAATGAGTGAAAGGAAGCAGCGAAATGGAAAAATTTGCTAAACCAATTGGGAGTAACGATAAGGCATCAAATTGTGGAACATAGCATTTCATCCCTCCGTCCAAACTCTGTGCTGAATTGGTCCCTCGCGATTTCAGCTTATCTGTTTTTCAGTCAACAAATTAATGATATAAGGATATGGTGTTATTGCTATACTAGCTAAATCACTAAAAGACAACATCCGGCAACGGATAATATTTTCATACTAAAGAAGTGAAATTTCTTGTTGAATATTTTTTGAATTCATTAGAGTTAGCAGTTTTTTGAAACTTTAGAAGAACACCGATCATTCAGGTTGTAAAAACAACGAAGGGGTAATAGACGAGATAAGGTAGTACATATGTAAAGGGAAAAGGTTAATGAAAACTGATTCAAAATGTACCACTGAAAATGAAAAATGAACTAGTAATAATGAAAATATTACTTATAAAGTGTATAAGTTTTTGCGAGGAAGAAAAATAGTTCGTTCATAATTTTTTTTAATATTTAACAAAATCAATAGCATTTAAACGGATGCAAATTTCATCCTGATGATGGAAATGGAAATTGAGAAGGGAAGGAAGCTTAATCCAAAGTTTTGCATCGTACCAAGTGAAAAATAAAATGAAGAGAAACGGATTGCAGGCTTATTTTCATGTATAATTGTTCCTATTAGCTGTTGTGATGTATATTGCTAATTAGCGTAAGTGTCAACCAGCTTCACTGCCTCTGCAGTGCATTTTCCAACAATTCTTATCAATCTCTGTTGTCTTCTTGGAGCTGCTATATTTTCATTGTTCTTATTTTTCGGATTCTCTCACTTTTACTCTCAGTGCTATTCTCTCACTCTCATGGAGGATTAAGAGACGTCGTTTCTTCGGCTGCGTTAAAAACCAACCTATGACAAATAACATACATTGAAGGAAGTGAGCGCGTTGTCGTACGTGTGTGACAAGCGAGATGCATCAGGGGAGTGCACACGTATAAAGTACAATGTGGATCGTGGAACCATCCTAGAAGTGGGTTAATGCGAATCTCAGATAAAAGAAAGGAGAAGAAGGGTTTGTGAGCGTGTATGTGTATGTAATGTAGCATTATGAAGTAATGAATTGAAGGAATAAGAGAATGAATATAGGATATCAAGTATTGTTGCAGGATAACAATCTGATATAGCTTCAGCATCGATGCCTTCAGGTGCGGAGAGTTGCGATGAGGATGTGTTTGAAATTGAAGATTTCACTATTGTTACAATCAAAGAAGGTTTGTGTGCTGAATTGGAACAATTACTACGTAAATGGGAGCTTACTGGTGACAACGGCAACAATTATTCCTTTACAAAGGTATGGAAATGTTAATTATATTCTCAGTAGAATTCTATACAGTGAATGCATGTTCAGACAGCATTAGCGGAATGTCAATGGGATTCGAAGTATGAAAAGATTACATACGGAAACAATCATTTGATTGTTACCTATTACTGGCCAAAAAATCTTCAACGAATTGAACGAACAATGAACTCAGATGTAATTAATGCGGACGTTTCGGATTCTTTTTTAAGTAATGCTGCGCGACTGTTCTGGTCATCTGAGACAGACTTTTGTCCAGGATCCATTATTTGCAATCAGGTGAGTACTTTGCGGAGAGTATATCCAAAAGCCATGAGTAGGACTAATAGGATTAATAAGTGTTACAGTAATATGACTGTCCAGAAAAATTTATGTACATTTAGATACAAAATATAGAAAATTTATGTACATTCAGAAGGGGGAGACATCTGCAGTAACTATTTCGCGTTCTCGATACTGCTAATATAGATTTGTAATTATTATAGTTCGGGGTCCTCGAATTTATTTTACTGACACCATCTGACTGGCATTTAGACAAAGTATCGAATGAAGACCAGCTGCGAGGGTTATTGTCATCCATCACGGAATCTGTTGGAAAAGCTGGATGGTATGGTTTTGATACTACACATCTGTGAGCTATTTTTGCTTGAAGTGTATTACCAAAGAATTATTTCGCAGAAGGAGAAATGAATTCTGTATGCATGTTCAGTAGTGAGCTATGCAAACAGTACAGTTTTTTGATGTTTTCTCTTATTGTACGTCATTAGAATTTATCGTAACATGAGCTGTATGCGACTTTAAAAGCATCCAAGTATCTTTTAGTGCTTTACCAATATTTGTACAATATGGTGAAAGAGAACGACAACTCTATTTCGGTGTCTGTCAAAATAATTCCATGCGCACTAATTTTGAATCAGTTCACCAACGTCGAGGCCATCCGTTAAGATGTCATTTATCGGGATGTTTAGACATTTTTAGGGAAACATTGGTACGTTATGCTGCCTCTTTCTTATTTGGGTAAGTTTAGGTTTTGATTAAAGAATACAAAATCTCGCAAGACATTCTTGTGCAGAATGATTAATTTACTGTTTCAGCAGTCTTCCTTAATGGATGAAGCGAGTCTACGGATATCTATGCAGTTCGATTATATACTTCAGGTATGTCTCAGAGTGTTGCACATTTTAGTTGAAATTATTTTTAGAACTTGAATATAAGCAAATGCAAAATGTTCGTTCTATTTTAAGGATAAGCCCTGTTATTCACTTCCTGAGAAAATTTTGACAGAAGAAAAATTGGAACCAGCAAAAGATGCAAGCATTATTGATATTTCTCATCTTCCGTTTGGTGCTACTACAGATGCAATTGAGTAAGTACTCAGCTTAGATTTCATGTTTCCAGACACGGTTTGAAACTGCTCATCAACATATATTTCCAAGTTTTCATTTACCATTTCAGGGAATTTGGCTTATCAGCGATTTGGTCAAACATCGAAAGAGGTATTGCTGTGGAAGAACAGAACCTCTCCAATTTAGACCCCCAGAGAGCCTCAGGATGGAGTGCATGGGTTTCAATACACAAGAATGCGTCATATCTAATGAGTAAGTTGTAATTTTTAGGACTTACAGGTTATAAATTTTCACCGGTTTTTATTATATGTGAGCTTCCAGAAACCACTTTCTCGAAATTTCTTATTTTCAACTTATTTTTTCCACTATTGTTAATTGAATACATGCGCCTGAACAGACAGTATCTTATAAATGTTACTTAATTTTGAGAAATATAGCAGTCCTAATGTGGCTTCTTTTAACTTTAATTTTTTGATCAGTGGCTAATGATATAACTCTTCCAGTAATAAACGTTTGCTCACGAATTGTTAAATCATTGCGAAAGAAAATAATTAGATCAATATTTTTTAAGGTTCTTGCTTGAAAAAATTGATAGAAACTGCTGAGTCTCAAGAAGGCTCAAGTTTGGTTCTTCAAAAATTAGAGCATTCAAGGCAGGATGCAAGTCGAGCATTGTCTTCATTGTTATCTCCAACAGTGCCAGAAAATATTTCAATCAGAAGCACAGACCGCATAACAAATGAAAACTATTTAGAACCTGTACGTTTATTTTTTCTTATCATAGCTTTTTTTTCCTTCTTAATTACTGACAAATTCTAACATTTTAATTAGTTTAAACTTGAAGCATCTGGTTATAGGATATTATTCGACATTGGATTGATAAAATGTTTGAAAGAACAAAGCGAGAACACACTTTGTCGAGCTATAACATTTCATGCAATATGGATGTTGAATCGGCGTGCTCGATGGGAAAAACATCGAGTGGTGGTCCAGGTAGTGCTGTTAAAAGTGTACAGTACTCAAAAGCATGCAATGATGAAGACATAAAAGAGGACGGAAACACAGTGGACATTTATCGAAAACTTAGCGTAAGTTATTCACTTATTTTATCCACAGTGAAATCTTTCAGTGTCATCGCCAAAATGTACAGATTTGAAGAGTCTGATCACTATAGTCGCTTGATTATAAGAAATTTTTTCGTGTTATAGAACATTATGGGCTCACTGCGGTGATAATGCACATGTTCTTCATTGGATCAATTTAAACTTATGATATCCACCATGTTACTTAAGTTTATGTTAGACCCTTCAAACTCTAGTATTCTATTTTTTTGCATTTCCATCACATTGTAAAATCAACAGCATAGCATCGTAATTTTATCAATTTAAAGGATATATTAGCCACATGTAAATCGGCTCCAGAATCCAGTTTGACTTGTCGCATTTCTACTGCACTTGCCCAAATATTGTGTTCTGAGTACTACTCATCGGTTGGATTTTCTCATTTGTGGTCTACTATTACGTATGAATTGCAGGAATATTACGAAAAAAATTTATATGTTCCTGGGTATGTGTTATTAAATTGCTGAATATGAGACTAATCATGTTTGTAATCCAAATAATAGTGTAGATGTAATATTCATATTCCATTGCCATAAACTTTTTTTCACTTTTTTTGGACAACAAGCTCTTACAGACTAGATGAATCTCTAGCTCCAGACTTGTCTACCTGTAAATTTCACCAGAATCTACAGCTTTTACAATGTGCAATTAGAGCTAAAAAACGACGTGAATCAAAGTGGCAGTTCTGTAAGTCAGGTACATACTTTGATTTTATAATCCACATGTAGCTGAGGTCTTTCTAACGATTTTATAGATTTAAAATCATATTACATTTGATATTGCAGAAGAAGATGAATTTTTTGATGCATTAGAATCGTTAGAAGAAATGTCAAGAGAAGAACCAGATTCTTCAGGAGCAGAAGGGCGCTTGAAACCTTGTGGCACGTTACGACTCTTTCACTTTCCCGACAGGCTAATATATGAGCCTGTTACACAGGTGCATATCTTAGTTTTCAATTCGTGGACAAATTAACACTGAAATCAAATGCCTTAGATGCACACGATAAACTCAATGATTTGCTTTAAAATTAACAAATGAATCTCAATTTTCAGATTATTTCGAAAATCTCACAGTGTCCAAGTTGATTTTTTTAGTTCGTCATGTCATTTTCTCTTTGTACATGCGAGTCTCTTTCAGAGTCGTGTTCCAATAACCGAGGATATGCTTGAGAGGCATACTGAATATTTAGCTTCATTAAACGATCCTGAAGAACGAGTCAAAGCACAATTGGAACCGCTTTTTTCAGACATGGAAGCTTTTAAAGTAAGAAACACTTTTTTATCAGTGTTCACTCGCTATGAACTACGTAAACTGCTTTTGTTTGTAGGCCGCCAATCCGGGTTGCTGTTTTGAAGACTTTGTAAGGTGGCACTCTCCTCGTGACTTTATCGTAAATGATGAAAATACAGGCGAAGGCAAGCTTTAAATTTGGTGTTTTGCTTACACTTGTGTCTATAATTTTTTGGATTGTCAGCTCTTGCCTGAACAATCTGTGTGCATATTTTAAAGGTCACTTATCAAGTCGCATGACGGGTGAAGATAATACATGGCAAAAGACATGGAATCAGGCCCAGCCGAAACCTGCTTGTCGTCAGAAGATGCTATTTGATGATCTGAAAGCGGCAAATAAGGTAGTCGTATTCATTTTAATTTTCAGAAGGAGATATCGAATATCATATAATGACTTTCAACAGTTCAACCCACTTATCATGCATGTCTTAGTTTTCAATTCGCAGACAAATTAATACTGAAATCAGATGCCTTAGATGCATATCAATAAATTCGATGATTTGCTTTTGAATTAACAAATGAATCACAATTTCCAGATTATTAGTGATTTCGAAAATCTCACGGTGTCCAAGTTGATTTTTTATATCTTACCGGTTTTGTTCAAATGTGCATCCATACAGTTAGTGGATGAATGTTAGTTTTTTTATCAGTATAATACGCTTTCCGACGTGTCTTCTTACAACTTAACATCGATTAAATCATTTCGTTAGATTTGCTGGTCAGACTCCATTTGATTTCGATTACTGACTAAAATGAAGTACCATATTTACGGATTACTTAAAAATATCGGCAAAATTAGTTGCTTAATACTTTTTGTGCTTCTTGTTGTTGGCAGATCCAATTCTGAATAAGGTATCGAAACCGAATTTTGTGGGAGGTCTGTGTCGTACATGAAATGACACATGCTTATTCTTCTGTTAAACTGCCTCGAAATTCATAGCCAGTCTATCTCTTTTCATAATTCACTACAGATAGTTATAGCAAAATTGTATTTTGCGCTTGTTGGAGACAAATTACTCAGCCTTTGCAAAAAAATTTCGGATTGTACGAGGTGCAATGATTTGGAAGATTACTTAGATGCTGTCAAGGATATGACTCGAGTTGAGGGAATGGTTGCTTGCTGCAATGTACTTTATACACAGTTAGTTTCTGCGACTGATAAAGAGGTTAATTGCTTACCTTACTTTTTGTTGGTTGTTTCGAAATTTCATATAAAAGCTGTGGAAAAGTTGTTTGGTGGTCATTAATTATAAATTTCAATATTTCAGCTTTCTTTTAAAATTTTCCATAAAATAGCCAGTTTTCATAACTGTTTCTTCCTGATCCGATTGTTATTTTGTGAGAATAGAGGTCAGACAATGATAATTATCTAGAAATTGATAAGTTGAAACGCATTTAATTCTACTGAATTTGTACAGGTGCTTGTCTGATGAGTTTTACTAGGAATTTGAATAAAATTATTCATTTTTCCACAATTCTTGTCACGCGTTGTCTCATGTTTATCGATCTTTTTTAAGTAGTAACAAATTTTAATTGCAGTTAACTGAAGATGAGAAATGTGAAATACGACAATTTGTAATGCTGCTTATACGATCAGACGAGCAAAACTGCAGAAATGTTGCTAATGGTGGAAAAGCTGGTGCCGGCTATCGAGTACCCATTGTTCGAGATTTATATGGACCTGTCGGTTCAGCCCTAAAAAACCTTTTTTTTGGTTCTTCTGTAAAAAATTTCTCAAATAGGTAAATTCATTACTATTCACATTGGAAAACAGATTACTGGCACTATTTTTGGTGCAGTCGTATAGTTAACAAATGCTGACTTATACGTCTTTACGGACTAGTAGACACTTTAATCTCTGCCTATTAAAGTTTCAAATATTTTCACAAAAAGGTGAAAGTAGAATTGGTTCTACTAAGCTAAAACTCGAAAGCAAATGTCATGCACAGAGAATATTTTCCGAAAATTTCTGCAAGCACAGTTTTTTGTTCTCATGCTTTTATAGGACCGAAAAAAGAACCCTTGAGCAAATCCTCACCGGCGACGAAGACATGCCATATCGCAGGTAAATCGTTCGTAAATTTTTTTTATGTGGATAAAATAAAACAAACCAGATATTAACGTTAATTTACTATTTTCAAATCCAAAGCCAGGTTATTTTGACCGATAGAATTTTTTTTATATAACGGGCCGAAGCCCTAACAATATTTGGTCTATGCCTTTTGGAAACAGCTTAATTTGTTTTTAGGAGGCAATACGTCATGCGATGTGGTGCTCGTAGACCTACGCTTGGTTCACGAACATTACCACAAAGATTGTATGTTGCAATTTCAAAAGAAGAGTATAGAATTTGTTTGACGCTGTCAAACGATACCGTCCTTTCCTAATTCTGATTGTGGTGTCAATTTCGCTATTAATTAATTGTAGTCGAAGGTGCTGTGATAAAATTGGTATCAATGCTGAACTGGTATTAGGAACTGAAGAAATGCGGATAAGGTTGAAGATTTACACGTTATAAGGGTTTGCAAAATTTCCTGTTTCATAAGTTGCAATATGGAGCAGATTAGCAGAAATTGTAAAACAAAGGGAAAACAAAAAAAAAAACAGGAAGGAATGTATCTTGTAATACCCGTTTCCATCATAATCAAGTTTTGATATATTAAACAGTGCAAAATCAAATGGTTCGACTGACTTAAAATTTGCTGGTTATATCGTAAATTAATGACACCATCACATTGTCGCAATTTTATAAGGTTCATTTCATGATTCTTAGAAACACATAGTTTAGTCCACGCGAGAATACTTAATGATACTATCTAAGTAGAAAACTTATATTATTTACAAAGACAGTCCACTCTACTTTCTTTCTCTTTTCCTTCTTTCGACTTCCCACTATTTATAGTAAAAAAAAGTTCCAGAACAGTTTCGAAATTATTTGTTGAATGTGATCAGAATTAATTAGGTTTACTTATGCACTTCCTATTACTTATATGATTACACGAATTTGTGGCTTTCATCTGGTATTTCACTACTGAATGCTATTTAAATTCGCGCAGAAAAAAATATAAAGATTTGTACATTATTATCACTTCTTGGAAATGTATTAAGAGCAACTGAAATGAGCAAATTGAATATGGTCTGATATATCGGATGAAGATCGAAATCTTTAGTTCGTCAGTTGTTAGAAATTGCTTCAAAACAAGTCAACCTGGTTGTTCCAGAGTAGTTCATCATCGTTTTCACTTTCTGGTTTTGAATTCTCATCACCTAATGTCTCTGGAAAAGTGTTTTTAGAAGACTGCTGAAACTTATTGAGCAGGTTTGTGTGGTATTAGCAAAAAAAAATCTATACCCAAGAAAGTAAGGCAGGCAGGGAACTTGTCTTGATCACTCTGTGCACAAAATTCTGGGAGAAGTCTCTCCATGCGTTGCAATACCAGGTAGATGAATGCGTACTGTCCTGGAAGTTGTACAGCTCCAAATCTACAATTTTTATTATTAAAAATGGATTCAGTGATTTTTCTTCGTAACATATCGTAGCAGCAATATGTTGTCGAGGAATAACAGGGGTGTATTCTGGGAAAGTCTACTGAAGACTTCAGAAGGAGAACATGTCAATCGAGCTAAATGAAACTGCTGGGACTTGACTAGCGGTGAATTAAATAAAACTGTTTGATCAGATATCCCGAACATCATCTAGAATCTGTTGACAATCTTCACAACCGTTGCAGAGTGCCACAATAAATGATAGGAAATCTTGTTGATTATTTTACATTGTATCCGCAACAAATCTATTTTTACAAACCTCTGACTGCGTAATCTGGATACAATGGAAAAAACGTCAATATTTTCAGGAGTTTTACGGAGCTGATCCACTCCCAAAGCTATTGCGATAAATGTACAAGTTCGACCAATTCCAGCACTGCAAACAACGGATACTATTCATTATAAATGATAGCAAAGCAGTTTTTGATATGCAGTGCTGATCTAGCCGTTCGAGGAAAAAGTTACCTGCAGTGAACAACAACTGGTGCTACATGAGAAGACAATCGTCGATATTCATTTCTATAACTTTCCATAGCAACGATTACTTTCAAAAGTTTAGTAATGTGTTGCACAGGCAAATGATGATCTGGCCATTCTGTAAACCAAATGTGCCTGACGTGATGTTCCATACCACCGTACTGTAAATACAAGTTGATTACTATCACTCCGCTTTAAATGTGTTTTCATTAAAAAATTAAAAATGAGAAACATTAAATATTACTGTAAATGTTGTATCATCGTAATTTTTAAAATAACGGAACTTCGGAAGAGTTCAATGTAACGCGCCTGATTATGTTGTAGCTAATCATTAGCCTTTCAGAAAGGGAAAAAGGCTCTCGTTCTAGTTTCCGCTATTTAGCAAACGTTTAATGAAACATTTAGAAAACTGGCTTTCAAGTAAACAAAAATCAATACATTTAAAATAATGTGACGAATTTGTACACCATCGTAAAAGTTTGTTGATACAACAGTAACATCAATTTCACCATAACAGGCATGGTTGTCCGGCCAATATTTCTCGCATTTTTTCTGTAAAATATTTAAGTTGTCCTCTGCACAAATTTCATCAATTTCAATTTAAAGAATTTAAATTTGTGTAGGAGATAAGGAGCTTTTTATTATTACCATGATTCTCTATTCGAACTATGAAAGATTCTATACTAAATTTTGATTCTGAAAACAGACTAGTGCAAGCTTGGCTCCACAAGGTTTTTCCTCTAAGTTGGTCACCATTACAATTGCTGGCGCACGTTCCTGAAGAACCATTGACCAAAAATCATTGACTGTATTCGACATTGGACCTTCTGCTGCGATATACATTAATTGTGAATTCGAATCCTGAATTTAATGACTTAATTGGAAAAATAAAAATGATGGGATGATCCCTTTTACCAACAGAAATTTATATCTTCTGTTTTTCAAAACTTTGTGATTACTGATATGATTCCGCAAAGAAATATTTCATAAGTGCTTACAGATATCAGAAAACTGATAAGCTAACCAAAATATAATTAGCATTGATATAACTCTGACAGATATCTTCAGCTATAGAATTACATAAAGCCCTATAGCTGGATGACAATCGTACACGAGTTTCTCGTATAGGCCATAATGTATGTCGATTTTTTTGACTACAACCCGCAACTTTTTCACATGACGAAGTACTTGGACTTGGAAGAGCCTATAGAAAAGAGGTATGTTAAGCTGTTAAATGTTACTGGCTACTTTATAAGTTACATATTTTAGTATTTCCTTCTCTCCCTTAATCATTCAAAGTGAGAAACAAAAGAAAATATGATTCACTCACAGCAAATTCTGCATAAATCATGGACAGAGATGCCGAAATATCAAGATGGTGCAGTTGGTAACGTGTTAGACGTCGTGGCTTACAGAGTTCCAATTCTTCGGCAACACTGAAATTTATTAAAAATATGCTTTGATGAATAGAAATGGTGATCTCATTGTCCCGATCAGTGTAAACGATTATGAACAAAAATAAAATAAGCTTCTACAATTAATTATAGCAAACCAGTGTGTTTTAGACATTGCTTTACATTTTATCATTTGATGAAAAGAGGCCATGGCAAGAAAGGGAATGAAAGATTTTTTCCGGTGCGGTCAGTGCAGAAAGATATAATAATACGAACTCTTCATTAATTGGTGATATTTCAAGAGCTGAATTCTGGAATTGGCTCAGATCGATTGTCAATGACACTGATGAACCACGCCTAAAATGTGGATGTGGAGACTGAGATAAATGTGCTATAAAGATGAAATTCTACCTTTAAATAAAAAATTTACGTAAGGATATAGCAAGTATGTGTCGGGACCAAATTTAATATCCCTTCGCATATGTAAATATTTAGAGCTTACCTTTCACGAAGGCTGCAATTGAGCATTGGTACATAAGATGTAACCATTAGCTAAGAATAAATTTCACAAAGATTATGCTATCTGGAAAAATAAAATTTATGAAAATGGTAGATTTTATTCTGTAAAAGAATTTTTCAGCTCATTATTCTTTTCTTATATTGCAAGAAAGTGAAAAGTTTCGATTTTTTTTTAATAAACAAACAACATATTAATGATGTCAGAAACGTCCCATTGTCCTCAGCTAGTCATTTCTACTTCCTAGCATTCTTCTTTATCTTATTTCTAGCCGGAACTACTCTCGTAGTAACATCCATCATAAAATAACTTCTTAGTCTAATGAATTAACATTTTAGAGTGATTCATCATGATTCTTTGAAAAAAAAAACCTAATTTCATTTAAGCATGAATGAATTTTGAGAATGTCTGTAATTTCAAAGCATATTTTGCTAGAATCGCTGCGGGCAGACATTTATGCGAAATTTTGGGTACTACATTGCCATATCTTAGAAAAAAACGTCAAGATGGATCAAATTTCAAAAGTAAACAAAAGCAGCTTATTTGTTGCTCGCATTTATAAAATAAAAGCGAAATTGAAGTTTAATTGATATAAGCAAGATTTCGACAATATTGAGGATGAATAATATGGAGATAATCATTATTCTGTACTTATTTTGAATTAATTGTTTACATGAATATATTAATGATTTAAGACAATAAATTAAGATACGAAAATTGGGAGAATATTTGTTATTCAGAAATAACCCCAAAAAGTGATAAGCAGTGTATTTCTGGGAATTATCAAGTCTCTTTATATACCAAGATTTTGCATGTGTGGAAAAGTGGCAACAGTTTCTACATACGTCATTTCCGTGCTGAATGCTTTTATGAAAAATTTCTGAGTTGATGAACAAGTTAATTGACGATCCATTTTTTATGGTGACATTAGGGTGGTACATATTAAACTTACACATGCACATTCGTACACATTCGTACAAGTATATACACAATACATAAAAACATTAACAGAGATAGAAAGTCACAAGCATACCCACGGGCAAATTCACATCTATGGTGATAATGGATGTAATGAATTAATATGTAAGTGAATGATTACTTCCTCTGAATATCTTTATCTTTATGGTGATATGATTAGACGAAAAGACATTTGCCACTTGAAATTAAATCCTGTGAACTCGAAATACTGAAAATAGTGATAAGAGTGCTGAACTATAAATAGGAGATATGTAAAAGATGTTGAATCATCCCTTCTTCATCATCCATATTTTCTTATTTAGTGAATTCGACAAATGATTTTACCCAATATCACTGTATGATAGATAGTAAAAGAGGAAGAATGAATAATGTGGAACCTGCTGAACATAAAGCGTTATGGTAGTTCATCAAGAAAATAAGATATAAATAGTGAAAATCTGGAAGTATGCAAATTAAGACTTGATTAAAACCATCAAGCATAATACTAAACATGTAAATTGTGTCTTAATTATATGAACCAATTTTAAAAATTAATTTCTATGACAGCAGCAAGAATGAGAGTACCACCGTTTGAAACTCTGTTTTTCTTTTAGAATTTGCAAAGAGAAATGATAACATTAAATTGAAAATAATTAAAAGAAATGGAATAGACTGAAATTCTATTATTCAGAAAATGAATATAATTTGAGCGTGAAAACGGGCGGAAAAGCTGCCAACAAGCAAAGCAAGTTCTGTTAGTTATCCTTCCATGCCTCCCCCACCTCTATCCCTCCTCACATCTCTATGCTTTCCTCTCATGAAATTCTTGTTCCATCACAACACTCTTCAACAAGTGTATATATAGATATCATGTATATGTATATGTATATGTATATGTATATGTATAT
>UPTC01001512.1:3420-15201 GCA_900537255.1 Acanthocheilonema viteae
GAGAGAGAGAGAGAGAGAGAGAGAGAGAGAGAGAGAAATGCTACACTGATAAAAGAATAATCTTAACGATAAATTCGGCATTACCGTTTATTCTTCTATACATATATAGATATTATCGAGGAAGTTAAGTGGTGCTATACAAATTATATTCTGGAGCAGTAGTAACAACTCGAAAAGAGAAGGACGACATACGAGTCAGAATTCCGCAAGACAATAACTCTGATTAGTTATTTCAAGCGTAATCAGTAAATAGTGGTGGTTCGATCACCCGACATGTCAAAGGTCACGTCGACGTAGAAGGAAGTTGCGACGACCACTCCCTCAACCCACACTTGCAAGACTGGTAAAGGATAAGCTCGGATTTTGGCGCATTCAGAAATTCGCTTTGATAATCAAATTGATACAAAGCAGCATGATTGTAAGGAGTACTGTTACAAATGGCTATTTGCCAATAAACTCTGATCAGTGGTTTTTTGATTGGCCTAATTGATGTGATTTAAGGATTGATTAGGAATAGAATATGATCGATGAACTATTCCATAAGTTTTTGATTTCTTAAGTTAATTAAAATTTTTGCAATTGGAATATTTTTCATTCATATTAATAAGAATATTTATTTGCTAAAATTTTCTTCTAATTGCCTGAGGAAATTTTTTAAAAAATCGACTTAAAATCTAATTTGATTTTCAATATTAGTCGTAAACACATATATTAAGGATAAATCTTTAAATGGATCTCGTAAGCAATACCATGCAACAGGCCTTGTATTCATTTGAAATGCATAATTTAAATAAATTACTGAGCTTTAACCATGCTCATTTAAAGTAGCTAATTAATTAATGACTGATTGCATATTCACATTATCAATGAGAAGGATTGTAGACTTCAGAAAAATCATCAACAAGGAATAATAGATGGGAAGAAATGGGAATATTACAGAGTTTTACTATTAGTGATAATATTCAAATATAGAAAATAAATAAATTATTAGCTATATTTCGGATATCTTCCAAAAAAAAACTCCAAAATTTATTTTAGTTGTCTAAACAATAAGTTCAGATATTTTAGTGTGGTGTAATTAAATATGATATAATATCAATTTAATATTAGCGACAGTTCAGCTCTCATTTTATGATGATAACAGAATCATTCATAATTGATAAACTTTAGCAAAGGTGGACGCAAATGAATGCTTTTCGGTGAATGCTTTTGTGCGAGGAAAATAAAAAACATGCAGGAATGAGTTGAAAATGATAACAAAATTATCACTAAATCATCTATCATTCGCATTTTTTTCGACAAAATTATTGACGCATCTGAAATAAAATAATCCCGATGTTTTACTCATCAATTAATACATTTTCCTGTTAAGTTATTTCAAAGCAATGAATAATTTTGAAATTTAAAAGTCTAACCTTAAAAGAACAAAGGAGATTATTAACATTAAATTAATAAATTCCTTTAATTTCCAGTAATACTTCTTTAAAAAAAATGCATATGTACCTTAAGCTTACTTTCAATTTTTAGGGCACAGCTCCCCAATTACTTATTTCATCATCCACCGTTTCATTCTCATTTGCTACAGTCATTTGATCTAAAAATTTTATTAAATTAAAAAGATTAAAGTATATGATCCTTAAAAATATTAAAAATAAGAATACTTTGGAGAGAAAAAAAATAACATAATCTTTAGTGTTGCCAATCTCGTTTAATCTTCTCAGTTGCATTCTTTTGTGCGGATGAATTCATAACTTCTCTGAATACTTCAATTTTTAAATTTTGCCAAAAATTGAAATTTAAAAAAAAATTCTATAAAAGAATAAATTTTACATTCATATCTTAATCCAATAATAAAAATTTAATGTGTAATGGAAGATATGTGATATGCATTCATTTTAAGAGTAATTTTTTGAAATGTCACATAAATGAAGAAATCATTTATATTAAGTTTTTTAATACCTTTTATTGTTAAATTCATTTTAGATTTAAAGAAAAATTGGTCCAGAAATGGGCATTACAAATTGCCATTAATTTAATTTTAATGCAGTTTAGAAATTATTATTGTGCAAATAATTGCAGTTAACTATTTCAGGTGCAAAATGATAAATTTCACAAGTTGTGTTTTAAAAACACAAATTAGAAGTGAGTGGAAAAAGTTTGAAATAATTCATTTCTCTCATATTCTCGTTGTTTTCTCCAGCCAATCCCTCCTTGAAGCATACTGGAATAAGTAGTATTATTATTAATTTTGATGATAATTAGCAGTGAAAGGATTGAATTCATTTTCCGAATTTATTCCTTACACGCTAAAACAGTTTAATTAATTAATTCATTCACTGAAACACAAATAACCAAAAAAAAGGATTTTTGATTTTTTTTTTTATTGGATGAATTGGATGAAAATTTGAATCAAACTTTAAATTTTAATGATAATTCATAAAAACTTTTTTTAAAACTTTTATTAAATAATTTCATTCTCATTTTTCTGCATATACGAATCAAAAGATAACGATCAATTACCTTTTGAAATGTTGAAATGTTTGCCGTAAAAATTATAGAAATTGTCACATTCATAAAAAATTATGAAAAATAAATGAGAATTGGTGATGATTGCAGTTGCCTTTGTAGAACTTAATGATAGTTCATTGAATATTTCTTTTAAAACATTTATTAAACAATTTTATTTTCATTATTTTGCATATATTTCAATGAATTGCATATTTTTCTTTTTTATTCATATTCTGTACCAGTTATGATTGATTTCATCAATTTTTTACATCAATCTGTAAGAGAAAATTAATAAAAAAAAAAAAAAGAATCTGTGATATATGAGAATATTGAAAGAAAATTTAATAAATCTTAAAGTGCAAAAAAAAAAAAAAAACGGGTCGATTTAAACAAACGATTATGGATAGTTATTCGTTCAAACGATTCTACTATGAAAATATTTGAAATTATTTCTACTTATTAGCTCATAAACAAAATAACCAATTTACATATTTCTTGCAAATATTTCTTATTGATATCATATTATAATTTGGAGAATTTCCATATATTTCGGATGTAAAAATTTGTTTCATCTGATATTAATTATTAAGCATTTTAAGTTCATGTAAGTTATGATGAATTCAAAGTATTTAATGATTTTTCATTGAAATATAATTCACTACCAAAATTAATTTCATTTTCATATCGTTGTTCAGTAAATGCGAAATAGAGGACGATCGTGCTCTGTGACCCTATTTGACCTATTTAATATGCCATTCGCTGTAAACACATAATACGATAAGGACTTTTATGAGATGTTTTCATGTGAACTTGAATTATTACTTATCTATTATTGGAATCAAATATTCATTATTTTTTTTTTTTGCTTTATATAATTATTAAATGTCGTTTGTTTATTTCAATATTATTTTAGAAAATTCGACGACGAAAAGATGTCATATAAAACAGTGAAAGAGCGAAAAGTAGAGGAAAAGCAGGCAGACAAACAGTTTAGAATGAAAGAATTTCAGGAACGTTCATCTTTGTTGACGTAAATTTATTTCTTACTTTTTAAAAATTTGTCATTAAAGTAAGATTTTTCAAGAACATATTAATTGATTTTGAATTAAATGCAAATTTTGTTTTATTAATAGTTCTTATTGAATTATTTACGATTTGCTTTCTGCTTTTAATAAATCATTTAAAGGTTAAATTATTCATTCGTTTTTTGAAACAAAACAATTTTACTTTTCATTTTCATGGAATTTTCAGAATACTTTTTTCTCAGACAGATTTGTCTTCTCTGAGGAATTTCTTTTGTGCAATATTTTTTTTGCTATTCTTGAAGACAATCTTTGAAGACAGTGTACATCACGGGAAGTAAGTTAGTATCGATCAGAATGTAACCGTTTAATTTATTGTTCCACATGAACATTTGATTTATTGGTTCACGTAAACGTTTCATTACACGCATTTAAAATTACATGGAGAAGAAGTAATCATATTAAATGTTATTACATCTAAAATACATCAATGTTACATTGGGACGATATCAGTGTCAATTGAAGAGCCAATAAAATATCATTTTACTTCCAGTCCAATGCATCATTTATGGCTCATAATATGGAATTTCAATAAATTGCCGATAACTTTAATATTTTGGAGTTTATTAGCTGGTAGTACATTATTCATTTATTATACTTTGCGATTTTGGAGTAATATACCATGCAAAGAGGTAAGTTAATTTGACGCTAAATTTATGAAAAAAAAAATTATATTGCGTTCTCAAAGAGAACATTATTGTAATTTATTATAATTTAAGTGAATGGAAGGTGAAAAAAATTAAAATTTGTGATGAAAATGTATGGATTTCTGAATAATTCCAATCAAATAAAAAAATTGAATTTGATAATATATTCCTTTGTTATCACTCACTAATTTAATGATATATTTCAGGAACGTTTGACAGATTTCATTATTTTACTTTCATTGTATATTTTATATTTGTGTGGATTATTTTATTGTTGTATTCGATTTACGTTAATGATGCAACTCGAATGTGCCTGTACCTTTATCGTTACCTGTGAAAGTGTAAGAATTGATGACATATCAGTAATTGACAAAATTGCATAGATAAGATCAGATATGATTCGATAAAAGATGGATAATCATCTTTTATTAAATATTACCAAACGTTGTTTTATTTTACTCCTTTACATTCATTTGCTTTAATTTTCATAGCAATATAAATGTAAACGAATCGGTTTCAATTGAAAAAATTAGCTAAAAATATGATCAAAGAGGATAAAATTTAAATTTAATTTTAGACACGTATTTCAATGAAAATTCATTCGTTCGTACGTGAAGTATATTCATTGGCAGTTCGTCTAAAAATTGAAGCTGATAAGAAAACCGATGGCCTCAAAGTATTATTATCAGTTAAATTTTAATTAACTCTTAATAATTTTGAAAATCATTTCAAACATCAACCATATATCTCTGCTTTTAGCAACAAATGCTGAATTGCTCATTTATGAAGATGCGGATTCATTAGATCATGAATAATCGAAAATTACTCAATTTTCGAAATTATTTTTTTGTCATTAATTCGTATCATAATTTTGGGATATATACTATAATATTTTTTATTACAGTTATGAAAACGATAAATTTTCAGCTAATCATATTCTGTAATTTTTTTAATTTTCTTTATTTTTTTTTTTTTGATCAGTGTGACAATATTGCGGAGAAATTTCCAACGCTTGAACAATATGCTTACTTCTTCTTCTGCCCTTCGCTAGTTTTTCGTCAAATTTATCCCAGGTTTATCTCTTTATCATCCATTTTATCAGTTTTACTTAAGCATTTTGCATTTTTTTTTAATAGATATGGTTGCTTATCACAATGCTAACTTACGTAATTCGATCATATAATCCGAAAATCACTCAATTTTTGAAAGTATATTTTTTGTTATTGATTCATTTCATGAAAGGATTTTGAGTTATGTACTATAATATTTTTTTATTTATTGATTTTCAATTGACCAATTTAGAAATTCAAATTGCAATTGGAATGCTGTAAAGAATTATGCACAAGAGATTATTATTATAATTTATTGCGTGGATCTCATTTTCATACAAGTTAATTTTCTGTTGAACTTTTTTTTTTCCAATTTCTATTTAACACAGAAACATAGAAATTACTTTTCTAATTTCTCTATTTAATCAATTATAGGAATTTCTTTTCAAAATTAATTTTTTGGAATTTAAATGAAAATTTCTAAAATTTAGATGATATTACCACCAATTGAAAATGTGGACTTAACGATAGTTCAATTTTCAACAATTGTAAGTAACATATTTATTTCGATAATAGCTGGCGCATTATGTTTACTATTACTCTTTTATGGTCTTTTACATTGCTGGTTAAATATGTTTGCAGAATTATTGCGCTATTCAGATCGGCAATTTTATTTGGTATTAAATTATTTCCATATTCATTTACATTCTCATTAATTCAATAAAAAACGAAAAATTTTTTTTTTTGATCCAAAAAATTGAAATAATTAACAAATTTATTTTGCAAATATTCAAAATTATGATAAGCATAAAGTTAAATAAATTATCAAACATTCATTGGTGTACAAATTTTAATTTGTCACTCTTGACATCAAATTTCAATTTTAAATAATCATATAGTGTCGATTGAAATTTAGAATTGGTGGAGTTCAAAATCAATGGCTGAATATTATCGTTTTTGGAATTTAGTGGTATATGAATGGCTTTATGCTTATATTTACAAAGATATTTCACAGGTTATTTATAATTTAGTAATTAGAAAAGAAGAAAGCAAATTTTACTTACGAATGGATAATCAGCAACTGTACGACATGAAAGTAAAGAAATAAATTATATGGAACTGTTTTTAAATTTAAAATTTTAACCGATCCATTTTTACAGCTGGTTGGTGGAAAGAAAGGTCTTTTCGCTGCTCAAACAATGGTATTTTTCTTTTCATCCTTATTTCATGAGTACTGGTTTGGATTGGCTTTGAGAATGTTCTATCCTATCATATTCACCTTGTATTTCATTTTCGGAGGTAATTGACCTAAAAATTTCAAGATTTAAGAGATGAAAAATTTCCTTGATCCGTCATCATCATCATCATCATCAACATCATTATGTTTCATTAAAAAGGATCTGAATTAAAAGTTTTGCACGACATTCAGATCTTTTTTAACAATTGTAAAAATGATTTGAAAAATGAAAAATATCATTCAAAACTACTAAAATAAAAATTACTAAATGAGACAATTTGGAAATGTCGAAAAAGTTCTAAAATAATGTAATTAATTTTAAAATATTAAAATAAATTATCAATATTCAATAGGAAGAGGGAAAATGATAGAAAAATATTATTATTAAAAGAAAAATTAGGCCAATTGAATGATAATTTCAGGAATTTTCTATTTCATATCACAATTTATCACTTCCAAAAGGATATGGAATATAGCAATGTATACGAGTTTATTAATTGGTACTGGAATGTTTGTATCGTTGTACAGCCAAGAATGGTATGCAAGACAACGATGTCTTCCATATTTTCAAAATTCTCTCCTTGATTTTTTCATACCACGACATTGGTTTTGTCGAGAATTAAAAGATACATAAAAATTTATCACTTATTTGATTAAAAATATGAGAAAGAAAAACAAATTAAAATGTGATATTCTTTTATCAATTTCAACAAAAAAAAAATTTCAACAAATAAAAATTTCAACAAATAAAAATAGAAAGAGACTTATTGAAGTCAATAATTTATTAATTTTGTTATAATTTGAAATGTATGAAAATTATACGGTATTTACGGTTTTGTAATATTTAAAATTAAATTTAGCATCAATTTTCCACGTTCACTTATTTAAAAGCATTTCCGGCACATTGTAATTTTTATTTTTAAGTTGGAACATAAAATCCTTTTAACTTCAATTTTAAATGTTCTCCTTATCACCGAATGAATACGATTTTAATTATTTCAATAAATATTAGAAAATGATAATGAATTCATAATGCTATGTAAGTGTTAGTTCAACGATAATTTATTAAATGAGAATTTCAATCATATAGAATTAATTACTGAATTGAATTAGATCAGCAAAAAGCTTCGATTTAATTCGCTGATTTCAATATTTTCAAATCACAACTGCTTGATGGCAGTGCAAAATTGCTGATCAATTCGATAATTTCGTTTCATTTAAATAAACTATTTAATAATTTATTATGCAAAATTACAAGCTATAAGTAAAACGCAATGTTATTGTGCTATTTTTAAACCAATTAATTAGCGGAAACTTTTTCGCTAATCACTAAAATACTAAAAAAACGTTTGCAACATGAAAATTGTACAGTAGAGAGTGAAAATTTGCTCGATATTTCAAAAATTTTTCTAAGAATCAAACATGAATTAATTCAAAAGAGGTTTAAAGTATGAGAAAACATTTTACGTGTGTATTTGATATTGCGAACAGCAAAGTTTAACTTGAAAGTTTCATTTAAACAAAATAGAGTTTCATCAATCGTTTCAATGATTTCACGGTATGTCATTACGTTTAACACGCATATGTACTTCCGTATGTATTTTCGGTAATTAATTTTTCCATCATATTATTACTTCCAATCATTTTATTTTCACTTACAATTTTATCGAACTTTTTCACACTTTTTCCATGAATTTTAATTATAATTTTGCATAATTTGCAATCATTAAAAGAAATTTTTACTATCGAAAGAAATATAATATTTGGCGAATAAATGAAAAATCAGTTTTTTTCAAAAAATTTAAGTTCATCATTTTTTTTTTTTTTGTTCTTATCTCTTCCGAAATATTAATTTTTCCTGATCTCCTGAATGTTCACAAATAACAATTTACTTTTCCATATAATTTTTTTATTTTCTTTCTTTTCTTGTTGGTTATTTTACATAAAAGAGATGAAAATTTATAAAAATATTAATCATTATTACAATTAGTCGAAAACATAAAAACAGTCGTCTCAAACGGATGCTATTTGTAGTAAAAAAATAAAAATAAAAAATCCGTTATCAAAAATGCAGAACGATATTTTTGCAGTAATCATTCCGATTGATCCAACCGTAAGTTTTTTTTTTTTTTTAAAAAAAAAGACAATTGATGAGTTGAAACATTTAATTATCGCATCTTTTTTTTTAATGATTTTATATTTTTATTGCTTAACAGAGAAAGAAAACGATTGAATAAAATTTTTGCTTCCTTTTTCCATTTTCGATTAATGATTACTTGAATGAGCGGAAGAAAAAAAAAACAAAGTAATAGCAGAGAATGCAAATATCCGGTTATGTACACGAGAATAAATTATCCATCTAAAATTTAAATTTGTTGGCAGATGTTGGCGTGTGCTGTGATTATTGTGGCGATAGCGTTGATTGTAGAACTCATTACACATCTCTGTAAATTAAGAATTGTAATTTTAAAAGAACGAAAAAGGAAAATTGCCGAAATACCATTTCTTTTGAGTGATTTTAATAATCTTGAAAAGGTATCCGAATTTTTCGATAGCAGCTTTTCTTTTAATTTCAAACTTAAAAAATAATTATTAATAAATATATTATTAATTAATAAGTGTTTTTTAGAATGCAGTTTATCGTCGTACAATTTAACCTGCTATTTGGAAATGTAATAACGATAAGTGATAATTATCTGTATAAGTTAATGTGATAATGATATGTATAAACAATCTTCCGTTCATTTCTTTGGATGATAGGGTCAATACTGATTTGATTAAGAACAAATGAATGAAAGGTGAAAGAAAAAAAAAGCAGGATATTTTCTATCTAATTTTCCTTCTTTTTTTTCTCACTCAATTTTAAAGTGATGTGATAATTAGGGTGAATAAATTTAACAATCATTAGTATATACTTATCTTTTTCTCATTTTTTTGTATCTTTTTTAAATTTTACTTCAAATTATTCAATCAAAAAAAAAAAATTGCATAAACTTCGAATACAATATACTATTTATCTTTTGCGAAGAATTGTTGTTATCAGTTGCGTGATATCAGTTGGCTTCCAAAATTTCAAACAAAATTCGTGGCATTATGAACAAGTGACAAACGAGGATAACCGAGGAATTTATGAAAAAATTATTGTTAAAATGTCTTTTTTTTTAACGAGATTAATTATCGCGTTTGTTCATCAAACAAATATACATGTCTGATAATGTAAAACAAAATTCAAATTTCAAAATTCAAAATTCAAAATTCAAAATTCAAATACTTTTTTTTATTGGAATTTCTTATTTTGCTTCATTTTACTTGCTGATATGTCCCTGTTTGTTAAAATAATTAATAATGATAAGAGGTATATCCTTGTTAAAAAATACATTCATTGATAATAATAAAATTAAAAGTGCAAATTAATAGAAGGAGTAAATGAATGATTTTCAACAAAATACGAAATTGTAAAAATATTTTTTTAAAAATATTTTTAATTTTCACCAAAAAAAAAACCAATCCTTCTCAACAATTAAATGAATGAATATTACTTTAGCTATTATTAATGATATATTCATTAATGAGAAATGCATACAATCATAGTGAATTGTTGTAAGTTTCAAAATATAAGTGAATAAAAAATCGATCAAATGAATTTACAGGATATCTCATTGGGAGTTATCACGATGGTGAAGTGATTGAAAGGCGGTAAATCGATGTTAGGATGAAGAAGAAGAAGAAGAAGAAGAAGAAGAGAGAGAGAGAAAGGAAGAATTAAACGAAAAGAGTGGCAAATTTTCAGAGAAACAAAAATTTTTACCCATAAAATTTTGAACAAAAGACGAAAGAAAAGGATGTGACAATCCTTAAAGAAAAGGATGGAAAAATTTTTGAAATCAACTTTAGAAACTCGTCAATGCATTCTTCTTCCTTATCCGTCCACTTTTTCAACATTTCACTATTTTACCCAATAATCCCGAACCGAACGAACAATCAGCATTTTATTAACATCATTGACCACTACAATTCATTACTTCCTTAGTCATCGTCATTATTAACATTTAATGATACTAAAATTGTGATCATTTCCTTTCTCTCTCTCTCTCTCTCTCTCTCTCCCTCCTCCTTCTCCTCCTTCTTCTCCTTCTCCTCTTCACCCTATCAAATAAAACAATTTCATTTTTTTCTTCTCTTTTTTTTTTACTTCAAATTTTTAAATTCTTAATAAAATTTAAATCTGTAATTTATTTGATTTCTATTACTTCTTTTGCGATTATTTATGATTTGATATTTTTGTGCAATGCGATACAGTTTAGCAAGAAAGTTTACCAATTTAGCAATTGATCAGTTTGATTGATCAACTGAAATTATTAGCAAAACCAAATGAATGCTAGTAATTTGATGTGAATGGAAAATTTTTATTAATTTAAAAATATCAATTACTCAAAATTGAAGAGCGCTTTTGTGACAATTTGTAATTATTTGTCAACGAATGATTTAAATTTCGCAATTATCATTTATGTATTTTTAATCGAAAATTTAAATTTCAGGGTATGAAACAATTAGAAGATTGTAGCAAAAAATTTGAGGATCTCTTCATCAAATGTTTTTATTATCATGGACAATTGGTGGGTCGCTATCCGAAACGATTTCTGATCGGTTCATTGCTATTAACAATAATTGGCATGACAGGATTACCGGCGCTACAAATTAATTTAGATCTTTACAAATTATTTGTTCCATCGGATGCACCAGTACGAGAGGAATTTGAGAAGTTTTTTTTTTTTTTTTTTTCTCCGCTTAATTTAATTTAATCATTTCTTTATCTAAAAATGATACAAATATCTGGCTAAAAAACTTTCATCATTGCGAAATTTTTTTATTTTTTTTTTTTAAAAAAGATGTTGAAATTAGTCTAATAATTGAAAAAAGCAAACAGAGCTAAAAATTACAAAATTCTGAAAATGATTAAAAATTTTACGAGCAAAAAATTCATTTTATCAGTTTAAACCTTTCTAAAAGATTAAATTTGAAAAAAAAAGCAACAATGAAAATTGATCAATTCATTTCAGTGATGCTTTATTGATTTTCAAAAAACGCTACCTTGATTTTTTCTTCCTTTTTTTTTTTGATTTTGCTTTATTTTGAAAATTTAACAATGATTTTGAAGACTTTTGCTAATTATTTAGATCAACAGCTTTTAATAAAATGCCATTGGGCATTTTGGATCCCGAGAACGCTAATCGAGGTAAACGGCAAGTTGAAATTCT
>UPTC01001513.1:4993-15184 GCA_900537255.1 Acanthocheilonema viteae
ATTTCTTTTTCAGGAAAAGAAGTTAGTTTGTTCGATGAATGACGCAACGATCCCTCCAACCCCACAAATTTATCAACGCAGTCTCCTCCAATCGACAACAGTACAACTCTTTTTTGTATTCTTTCATTTCAACCGCACCTTAAAGTTTATATTTCATCTTAAAAATATTTATTTGTTTCCGGTAAATAGGTAAAATAAAATTGACAGGAAATAATCAGTCAGATAGACAAAGCAAGCGACTGACACATACCGGTAATTAGCAAAGAATCACTGGCCATGTCAACTGGTATTTCAAAAGCTTTCTAATTTTCATTTTAATATTTCAACTTATGAATAAGTATTCATACGTTGACAGAAAAAGTCACAATGAAAGATAACATCAACTGTTTATTGTTCCTGTCGCTGTTTTTATCAACGCCATTGTTACTGCCCTTTTGATTATTATTTTTGCTGCTGTTATCATAACAATAATCGAAATGACGGAGAAACGAGAAAAACGAAAGCGAAATTATCGAAGTGAACAATTTACGTTAATAATTCCATCGAGCGAGGGAAACCGTTTTCGCAGTTTTTCTTTCTTCTCACCTCATTAATATTTACATATCATACAAGAACAAATCATTCTTCCCTTCCACACCGTGACCTTTGATCCTTTCTCAGTTTTCACTCTCAATATTCTTTTCACATAAGTCGCAGATGATTTAAATGATAATTATTTATAAATAATAAATTTGACGAAATCGTACAATTAATATGATAACTTTTTCTTCATAATTCAATTAAAGTTGCTTTCATTTTATCAGTCCGGAAATCCGTAATAATCGAGTTACATAATAATATCTGTCTTACATAGGCTTTTACTTAAAAAAAGAAAATTTCCTCGTATAATGTGATAAAATTCATAATTGCCATTGATATTTGAGCATTCATTACCTTTGCTAAAATTTGCATATCGAAAATTTGTGATCACTTTCCCACGCAGAAATATCTTTATTCATATTTTTTGTCATTTTGAATTAATGTGCACAAATGATAAAAGATGCAAATTATTGATTTTGTGTATGACAAATGGATTCGTCTCTCTTGCAAATTTGAATATTGCATTAAAAAAAAAAATTAATGTACAAATTTCAGGCAATCATCTTCAATCAGTTATTGTTAGCAATTATTTTGACCTGAATTACTACGTGTGCACTTCAAATTTTGCTGATGTCAACAAAAAATTTGCCGTTCAAGGAGGAAAATTTAGAACCATTTCCAATATGTGACGCTGGACGTGTTAGCTTTAAGTATAATTGGACAACAAAAATTTTGATGCGACAACTGAACGATAGTGAATCAGTCATTCTACACGTATCACCAAAATTCGCAACTGTTCATGGACAAGTCGCTTTTCAATGGTCTTTGCAAATGCATGGCACAACTTTTCTTAACAATAAGGTTTGTTTGTTTGTTTTTTTGTTTATTTTATCACTTGTTAATAGAGTGCTAAAATTATTTTCGAAATGAATATTCCAGTAAAACTATGAAATAAATCTTCGAATAATATCAATACTAAAAATGGACCATCTTCATTTGTTGATTTATTGAAATTTAACGAAATATTTCAGAAAATAATCAAATATCGTAACCATTATTTTAATTAATTATTAGAATAAATGTTATTGCAAATATTAAAGGAGGAAATAGAGCTAAAAGAAGAATGTCAAGATGAAGTGGAATGTGAACCGAATTATATAGCATTATCGTTGTATTTCAACGATGGACCAGCACCAATTGTGGATGATTTACAAGTAATCACGAAACTTTTACAGGATAAGAAATACAGCATTGATAGCGATGATAATGGCTATCTTGTTGCTGAAAGTAATTTCATTTCTATCTTTATAAATAAATTAATTCGAAAAAAACGATTAAATTTAATCATTTTAATTGGCCCCAAAGAATGAAATTTCTTTTACGCATACTTAATTATGCATTAAGCAAAATATCCGATGTTTATTCATCAAATAATACCTAGCAATTGTTTTTTTCCTAAATTTTCGTTACCAATCTTTCCTTCAAAAAAAAAAAAAAAACTATTCATTCTTTAAAATATTTACAACACTCGTTTCATGATTATGATTATAACATTTCAAATTATGATTATAATGTAACATATATTTACATCAACCGCATGTTTAATAGAAATAATTTATTTATCAGCCTTAATAAATGATAGATAAGTTTAGTGGTATAAGATAAAAAAATGTTAAAGCAGTAAAAAAAAAAATACGATATTAAATATTGGAAGTAGAGTCGTTAGCTTTAAAAAGAATCCTAAATAAATAGAGTTGTCGATGAATTTCAATCTAATTTTTTTATCAAGGATATCCTAGGATTAATTTTTTAACAAAAGCTAATATCATCTATCCTAATGGTTTGATATGCAAATTTTATTTTAGGATGGGATTGATTTTTTTTTTTTTTTAAAACTGTTCTGCAACTTCAACAATTACCATATTTCAGCAAAGAAATTAAGCGCTGTTCGCGGTAAAGAAACAGAACTGACAGCAGTTCAACGTTTTGATTTCTCGAACTACATAAAGGTTAGCAATTAGTTTCACTTTTAATATTTATCATTTTCGAGAATTTACATAAATTTGAATAAATTATTCAACCATAATAGGAAATCGATAATGCGCGCTCGAAATTATTGATTGAGTTTTGAATCTGTTTTATTGTTTGTTCTTTTTAATCTTCCAACATGAAAATAACACATTAATAAACGGGCAAAAAAATTGATGAAAAAAAAATATAAAAGTATAAAAAAAAAGAAGCAATCGATAATGTGATAATAGAATACAAGAAAGTATATAATAATTTTTTATTGATAAATAGCGATGAAATGATGAAATATTAAGCAATCATTCAAGATTTCATTTTATTTAGTTAATATTAAAGGAGTAATCCGATTATTTTTCCATAATTTTTGATCAACCATTTGAACAGTTTGTTTTTTTTTTCGTTCAGGATAACATAGGTCAAGTGATTCGTTTATCGATTACGTTAAATTTGCCTGTACAGCTATTTGAACCGAATACTTACCTTAGTACACTTACGCCAACACCAATCACGTCATTCCTTACCGCGAACTACAGAGCAAGAGCATCATCAAAAGTCTTCAATAGGCAATCATGGAAGTTTGTTATTTCATTGCTTATCACATTTCCATTATCGTTCTTTCACTCGTTTCAAATTTTAATAAATTTAAATGAAATGCAAAATTTAGTTAGCAAATAATCAATTTTAATTATCATAAAAAGTGGTTGATGAATGAGAGATAAGGCATTCTTCTATGAAATATCAGTGTTTAAGGTATGTTAGCTGAAATAAATATCAAGAATATTGAAGAATGTGACAAGATGATATATGAAATAAATTATTAGCAATAGCAGAATGCAATTTGTTATCAGCTATAGGCTTTTCAGGAATAAATTATTGAATAGCATGGAAGACAATCTTCGCCGAAGGCTATCTTTAAAGCAAAAAGATGATTTCGAAGAAATTTTCAATCATATAATGAACGAGGAAAAAGAACTTTATACCAAATCTCATTCAGGGATCGATTTCAAGAAATGCGACGAATCAAAATCTAGATCAACGTTAGCTGACAATGCTAATTACTGTTGAGATGATTATTTTTTATATAAAATTTATTGTTCATTTCAATACAGTAATTAGCAATCGGTTGAGGATCTTAATTTGCAATTAAGATTATTCGTTTAAAAAGAAAATTATTGTTGTAATTGCAATCCTTGGTATAATTAAGTGTAAAATTAGGACATAGCATACGTGGAATATAATGATGAAAAGGAAGTTTAAAATGAATGTTAAATTTTTTTTTCTTTATAAATATTAAATTTCAGTTATAAATTATTCAAAAAATTGTTGGTAGCATGTTGTGATGGTTGCCAAAAACGAGCAAAAATAATGGAAGAGGAAAATCTTGAGATGGATGAGGAAGAGATTGATGGATTGGATGATGAAAATGCCTTTGAATGCAATGAACAGAATAAAGATACTATCCATGAGGTGATTATCAATATTTTTGAAAATTTCTTCATTTTAAGTTTGAGAAACAAGAATTTTAATATGGTTCAAAAAGTTAATTTTGGCTAAATTATTTTTTACACTCTAAGAAAAATAATATGGGAATGATTTAATTCACAAAAAATAGTATGGGAATGATTAAAATTTTCTTGATCGAATGATTTAATTCACATTGTGAAATTAAATCATTCGATCAAGAAAATTTAAGAATGATTTAATGTTTGAAAATCAAAAAATTAAACTTCAATATCTCTTTAGCTGCTCGCTAATATGTTTTTCACGAAAGTCATCCTACCAGAAATGGAATATGTTGAAAATTTCGCCGATTTTTTAATTGATGCAGAATTGCAAAATTTACCGGTACTAAAGCGAGTATGTGAAGGCTACCTCTGTAGTGAATTAAATTCGGTAAGTTTATGTCATCAACTTTACACATTCTTTTTTTTTTTGCTAAAACTCTCTGCTATCAATGATCAATAAAGTTTAATTTGATTATATTAATGATAAGAAAAAAAAAAGCTTGCAAATCTTCAGCAGTTATTTTTGGATAAAAATAATTAAACTTTTCCCAATGGTAAAAGTTATCAAAGCTTAATCATCACACTATGTAAATATTATTTTTCCAGAAAAAGAATTTAATAACATCATTGCTATTGGAACTTTTATTTCTGGCCATTGTTTTTAATTTACGTGTATTGAAGTCAATGACACTTTCCGAACTCTCCAATCGTCCCGAAGAATTGGACGAACCGGATGCCATATTAGCTCATGATGAATACAAGTAAGCTATTTTTCCCGTTCGCTCATTGATATTTATGGGTTTATTATCAGAAATGGAAATTAATGATGATTTGAATATCAGTTTAGACATCCGTCATTTATTTGCTGGTAATTATCTTTATATATATTTCCATGTTTTCAATGAAATTTTATAGAAATTTGGACCGTCGAATGATAAAATTCAGCGGAAGTAATCTTGTTGAGGTGATCGAAGAAGTGCAACGTTTCCGAGAGCAAAGGTTGCGTACAAAACTGGTTAAAATGAACTGATACAACTGATACTTCGGTTTGTTTTTAATGTTTTTTTCATCTCTTTCAAACGGTAACGAAAAGCTATTAATTGTTAATCATCTGAATTAGACTTAATATCAATTTTTTATTTTTATTTTTCGACAACTTTTGTCGTTAAAATTTTCTTAACCAAACTCAATTTTAAATTTGAAGTTTAATATTTTTTAATCTATATTTGCAACAAAAACAAACATTGAGGAAATCACAATGATGTGCACAGTTTTGTGCATTACCGGTATTTGTTAAAGGAAGTAATTAACAACAAAGAAAAAAAAAACTTGAACAATTTAAAATAGATTCATAGGGAAAATGCAATTGATATTCACAAACAAACAGTGATCTTTTTTTCAGGATGAATCAAGTGAATGATAATGATACGAATTCTGCTCACTTATAACTGCAGGGTTTTTTAAGAATCCAAATATTCCATAAGCCTTTCTATTCTACACTTCTTATCATCCCATTTTCTGGGATTAGGTAGTCTTTATAATCAAATATTATCTCCAAATTTGGATAATGGAAGATGACATCATTAGATGAAAAAGCTTTACAGGTAAAAATGAACCAGCGGCATCTTTTTTATTCCATATTTCTTAATAGGTCATAAAGAAAATCTGAAAACCAATGACATATGTGATAGATGCTGTTGCCTCTTCTTAGGTAACGCGGTGACGTTTTCGAACTTGTTCTTCTTCAAGTTCAACAACCAGGTACAATGATTCAGTACTTTGCTCAGGTGT
Source organism: Acanthocheilonema viteae (assembly GCA_900537255.1). NCBI lineage: Eukaryota > Metazoa > Nematoda > Chromadorea > Rhabditida > Onchocercidae > Acanthocheilonema > Acanthocheilonema viteae. The sequence goes on from UPTC01001513.1 coordinate 10,897, forward strand.
TAACCCAAGTGGAATACCTTTCCATTCCAATGGATTACAAGTTGACCAACGATGTGTATTACTGGAAGCATTGCTTGAACCACTTGTTCCTGGTTGCTTCTCATCTGTAATGTTGTGTAAATTGTCAATATTCTGCACCTGTTTATACTCTTTAAAATTTGGCCACCACACTTATTGACGGAATTAAATTTCCAAACATCTACAATTTCTATTTATGAAAAATCTCAATATCAATCTGTAACATAATCAATTAATAGCACAATAAATTCCAACAAATGCTTAAAATGCTTAAAATGCTCAAAAGCTATATCGACTCTGTTTTTTTTGAAATGAGTCCCTTACTAAATAGTCGTTTACCCATCATCATTAATACAGGAAAAGAAAGTCAAGGTTGAACTTCTTTATGGAGTAACCGATTTTCGAAAGTGAATACAACTGGAACGTAAATTCCCTGGGAAAATCTCCACAACAAAAACTAAACTACAAAGTGATTTTCCAGCTAACCCTTGCTGTTATTAGTTTCTACTTAATCTCTTAATCTCTACTGGTATATCATTATTTGTGTTATATATTTTAATTTATAGACAATGGAAATCACATCGTTTTTCTTATTGTCATCTACAAAAAGTATCAACTGTTTTCGGTGTTTTAAAAAAAGAAGAGGGCAAATAACCGCAAATTTGAATTTGAATGTATAATTCAAACTGTATCGCATTATATTTTATAATTTAAGTGACTGATTTTTAAAATTTACAGCGCGGAGAAAACACCATTTTGAAATCTTAATTTTTTTGAGAAAAACTAAAAGTGATTGAGGTCTCACCGAGAGCATTGAAAAAGCCCTTCGTGTGTAAGTAAGTCATTTAGGACAAGCCGTAAATCCGAAAAAATATCTCAACACTAATGACGAAAGTATTTGTCGCACAACTAGTTCACGCGAGTCGTATAACTATGTATTGAATGGTACTAAAGATTCTCATAATGATGCTAAACTCTTAAATTGTTTCATCTAATCTACTAGACTTTTAATATTGAAAAAGTATTAGTGGATATAATTACTTAAGTAAGGGGATCAATAAAAACGAAAAATAATAAAATCGAAGAATTATGAATAACTAACTTTTTTTCTGCATCATTAACTGTTGCAAGTCTTCGACAGTTCTCAAAGATGTAGCAATATCGGAAGAAACTCGAGATGTTGATGTTTCTGAAGTAATCTCCACTCTAGAAGATAGATTTGCTAGTTGCCTCAAAGCATCCTGTCCTTTTTCTGTCATTTTTCCATGTTTTATCAAAACTCTAAAATTCGAAATGAACTTAAAACTTCGGATATTTCTTTGAAAAGAAGAAAAGTCATGAGATAAGTTAAAGACAAGAATTCATTATGGCATCTTCCAAAGAAAAAGATAAAACAGTGTCTATCTGGTTTGCGTAATTTTTTGGCCAGATATTCTGGTAAAGACTAAAAATCCTACTAGAAACAAGAGATTAATAAAAAACTTACTTCTCAAAATAGGCTTCTCTTAATTCCTTTGGAGCTAACATTATCGCCTTCAAAATTCTCTCCCATTCAGATTGAGTTAGGACGTTAGCTGAAATAAATTACATTAAAAAATAGAAATTTGTTGCGACTGCAATATCAAGCATCTAATAAATTTCAATACTATCAATTATTATGAAAAATCAATCAATAAAGCTTCATATATCCTTCTGAGAAGTCAAAAAAAGTAAGTACACGTATCAAGTGAGAATATCAATTTCATGTTTAACATAATTATTAACAAAAAATCTAGAAAAAAGCTAACATTCTATATAAGCAATTAACATTCGATCACTCCATGCAATTAGTTGTCGTTTCCGTATCGGTTGCATTTCATCGTCTGATAAAGTTTCAAGAAGCTGGAAAAAAGATAAACTCAGTCCATAGGAGAGAGAATGCTTCATAAATATTGGCCTATTATTATTATGAATATAAGCAGTGAAATAAATCAATACTTAGAATCATAACATATATTCTCATTGATCCCTCATCTCAACAGTAAATGCTTGCAAATTATTTACTGCTAATAACAGATAAGGCGTAATTTCATAATATCCCTTTTAATATGTCTCGCGCAGATATTTCTCGTACAGTAACATTTACCTGGAAAAGTAACTCGGGCAACATTTTGGCTTCATTCAGGTAATGAAAGATTGGTTTCCAGAAAAGTTGCAAATCTTCTGGAATATCCCATATTTTTTCATTTTCTGAAACCAAAAAAAAAAATTATCGGGAGTTTTTCAAACGAAAATGCAAAAAAAACAAATTGAAAATGTTCATAGAAGTAACGATAACCATTTTTCAAAACCATAAAACTTCACTGTAATTTAATTTTCCGCTTGCTTCTACTTCAATGTACTTAATATAAAATATGCAATTTTACAGCTAATAATCAAGTACCTGCAAATAAATTATAATCAATCGATTTAGCTTGTTTTTCGTTTAAAATCAAATATCCTTCCATTAAAAATGCGTTCAGAAATTCCCTGAAATGAGGTTGAATTCAATATGGATCCATCTTTCAGGCTGACATATAAAAAATTCTATACTCTGAAGTAAGCTGTGACAATAAAATTAATTCCCAGCTCTATATACCCTATTGTAAGCTGGACAAGTAAACAATTTAATAACCATAAATATGAATTTAGTCGATCGATTTCAATTGCTCAAAACACTGTTAGAGATTACTTAAAACTTCACTCAAAGAAAGAGTTTAATTCTTATGTTTTAAAGAAAAAGAACGCTGAAAATAATTTAGAAATAATCAAATAAAGAAAAAAAAGTTTCCGTAAAACAGACACAATTGTGAACAGTACGCAAAATTAAAATTATCATTGTAAATGAATGAAAATTTTAAACAGTTTACCAAGGATGCATCATAATGAACGTTTCCATTTTTGTCAGTACCTTCTGCAACTTCATATTCCTGTCTGTTCTATCTTTTTTCTTACGTGCAGATAGTTTCATCTGAAGAATCATTTATGAGTAACTAAATACGTGGGTGACAATAATGGTAATGACAGCTTACAACAATGATAATGATAAGGAGTTGATTCCCCACTGAATATATTATAATCATTGCTTTCATCATGCTCAGGTTAGGCAAGCCAAATAATAATTTAAAATTCTCCTCCAGAACAACTACTAAACTAAAAAGATCGAATTCTTCTCTTTTGCTTTTCTCTGTTAATTCTACTGAAAACTGTTTAGCCCACCTTACCAAACTAAGCAATTTGGTTATTTCCGAATCTATGTTTTATTAATTGAATCACCTTTTGTAAAGAAAATAACATGAATCGATCAATTAAGTCAATAGCTTCTTGGTGCACTTCGTTTTCATTACTCTCATTTTGAATATTCGAATTTAATCCAATAGCTTCGGCTACTGGCCGTGACCAGTGATGATCCTGAAAAAATAATTCAGTGATATAATCTCATTATGGAATAAAATAGTTTGAAGAAAGTTTAATTCATTGGAAAACCTTGTATGTTAACTGCTTCTCACAGTTCGTTCGAAATCTCTTCTTGAACTATGAAATCAAATTGTAACAAACAACTCAACAATCGATTCTAAATCCTCCTACCAAAAGAACACAGAAGGCTTGGTAACGAACTGAAAGTCACCTATAATTCAAACCCAAGAAGTACGCACGTGTATAATGCAAAAGATTTACCCAAAGCCAATCCCGACAATATCTCGCTGCTTGACGCAAACTATCCAACGATGGAAGATACGAATGAGTTGCACTATGTCGAATATCAACTATCCATTGTGGGATTCCAACCTAAAATAATTTGAAATTTGAGAAATTTTTGGAAGAATCGATTTCTTTCTAAATAAAATATTTCTTTTCAAATAAAGAATTCTAAATAAAATAGCTTATTTCTAGCCAGCTTTTTGGTATATAAAAATGAATTTTCGAATATTTTTTTCTGTCTCAAAAAAACTGAAAACTGAATCTTCGAATATTTTTCTCTGTCTCTCTGTCTCTTCGAATATTTTTCGTCTTAAAAAAAAATTTCTTTTAATGAAATTTGATCATCACTTACATCACTAACAGCTGAAGCAATTGATTTGAACTTATAATTCGATTGGCATATTTCGTTAACATAATTCACAAATCTGCAAAAAAAGAACTACAGTCTTTCATTTTCTAGAATTTTTCTGAATTCGTTGCTTGATGAAGTGTATCCTGAATTTAATTACAACCGTAGAATGATGAACACCAAGAAAATGGAGAAGATTTT
>UPTC01001514.1:0-15176 GCA_900537255.1 Acanthocheilonema viteae
GTTTCATTGGCAAGGAGTTTAATGAATGTACTTGCGAGCGATATTATTCCTGCGACATTTGGCTAACAAATGATAGTGAACTTTTGTTTCGCTATCAACATATAAAATTAATGCAGATAATTAATGTATACAATTCTAGTAGAGGAGGTCTGCAATAAAGATGATAGAATGAGGGTAGAGAAATGCTCCATCTTATCAATTAATATTATATTTTTGCTTTTTTTTTTCAAACTAAGAAATAACAAAGTTGGAATGGTTATATTCAAATTACCTTCACAAAAAAGATCCGCAGTACATTTTAACATGGTTGATAAAAGAAGTCATGAATTGGTACATTTAATCAGTAGTACACCTAGAGCTGCATCAATATGAGAAGGCTTTCGTCATTTTTTTTTTTTTGTAAAATTTAAACTACCAAGGGAATTGGCCGTTAGTGAGAGAAATTAATTGCATTGATTGGATGAGAATGTGTGACTAACGGAAGGGAATTTTTTCCTCTAAAAGCTTGAATGAAATGGCAGTTGTGAAGTGTGAATGAGATTTGCACTTCCATTCCCGTAAATATTAACAAACCTTCGTCCTTTCATTTCCTCTCTATCCTTAACTGTTCCCTCTTTTCTTTAGCTTACTATTTTCATGATTAGTATAAATACAGAAAGCGCGGAAACATGATTGAATGGGCGATTTTCAATAAATGAAAAATGATGAAATGGATAAAAATAGAAATCAATACCCAACATTTCAATCAGCTTTATAGGAAGAAATGTAAAAAAAAAGATCCTAAAATTTGTTGTAACGCAGTAAAAGCAACAAAAATATGCGCTAACAGATGATAATTAAGCTTGAAATTAATATGACTTAACTTTCAGTGGTGTGACTTCGTAAAATAAAAAGTATGTGTTTCCTATAGTTAATAATATATATGTGTAAAAACCAGAAAATATCTTCAGAAATATTCCTTCCTTTGTTCTGAAAATTAATTATTTGAACAACGATTCCTAGGATTTACATTTCCAGTCATTTCTAACACACATTTAAAAGAAGAAACAAATTGAACTAGTAAGCATATATGTTTGAGGATCTTCTTCATTGCAGGCTACAAGACAAAAAATGAGGACAAGGACCAAATTGGGCACTTTCATTAGCTCTCGTCATCTTCGTCTTTTTTTTAATGTTATTTTTATGAGATGGATTTTTGACAGTAAAATGGATTGAAATCCTTTGAAAACTTGTTTTGCAACAAGCAAATAGCTGCATTAGTCAAAGACAAGGGAGTTGACCTCAATGATAATAATTGAGCCTATGAGAAAAAAAATGAAATAAACAGGATGCGAATCAATAATCCATTTATCATCGAATTTCTTCGAAACAGTTTTTAATTACGGGAAGGATAATTATAAACAGCATGGAAAATAACACATACTTGAAGCAACTTTGCTTAAGGCAATTCTAATGTTTGTTAGATATGGAAATTTACTTTATATGTGCAGCAGATAATTAGTTTTATTGATGGAAAATATGGGAAGAATGTTATGTACATCGATTTCGGTAAGCTTTTAAATACCAAAGAAAAATGAAAAATGTTATTTATCTCTGATCGTGGTTCCATTTGTCCCATATTTATTGCGAGCAATATACGCATTAAATGATCAAACAATTATGACCATCTTATCGGATATTAGAAGCGATTGATTAATGCAAGCAATTATTTCTTGTACTGTATTATTTCAGTTCAAAAAAAAAAAATCATCTAACCCAAATACTGGTTTTCCAACTGTTACAACAATCAAGAATGTTGAAGTCTAAAAAGTTTCAGTAAATTAAATCTCAAAAAAATGCTATAAAAATGAAAATGAATTTATAGAAATGCCAATCTGTAAAAAAAAAAGAAACTTTGCAATGTGCAAAAAAAAAGCATGACTAATTGTATTTCAATTTTCACGTACTGAAATGATTGTAAAGGCTTGTAAATAATCAGAAAAAAAAAACAGCCATAATGGATTTGATGGAAACTCCATCAAATCGATATTTACAATCATGAGTGGAAGAAGAAGTATTTATACTTTCTGTAGTATTGATGATTAGGCTTCAACTAATACAATCATATTACAGATAAGAGAAGTTGCATTTATAATGGAAAGATAAAACACTGCATACAAATCGGATAAACCTTAGGTTTATTATCTATGTATTTTATAATTGTATTAAACCTGAGAGAAGCTTAATATCTGCCATGTTCGAGATGGCCAATAAGTCCTTTATTATTTACACTTATCGCTTGAAAGGTAATTCACATCACGCAATGAACTGAGAACAAATATGTATAATGGGCAAATTACTGTGAAGGTGAAAAATTACAGGCTGTAGTAGGTAACTTCGCATTATCATATCAACGGTCAGTAAATCAAGCCAAATAATACAGAGTTGAAAACTTTAGATTTGAATAAATGGATGGGCCCAGCTAAAAGATTCATATTGATCTTGCAATGATAACTCCAAAATTCGATAAATTGAACAATAAATGACAAAATTCCATGAAATTGATACTTTCAATGCTTTAAAATGTCTACACACTTTTAAAATGCTAGAAATTGATACTAATATTTTCATTGATACTAATATTCTTATTAGAAATAAGGCAAATTCCACATTAATAAAGCATGTTTTCTCTCGATAACAGCTGTTTGAGAAAAAATCAGAAAATTTATTTTAATTTTGAAAATCCATACGAAAGTGCACAAAACTTATTAAGTAATTTAAAACTCCTTTATAAAAAATAAAGAAAATTTATAATCTCTTTGTAGAAATTTGTAAAGAGATTATAAGAGAAATCAGAAGAGAATGTAATGTAATCATAATAAAAAGAATTCAATCGTAAATATTAAGCCAATGAAGTAAAAATCCAGAAGATATTACAAAATTTTAAGCTGATGGAATACCCGAGACGGTTTTCAAGCAAAATTAATTAGTGAGTGTGTTTCCAATTTCAAGGTGGTAACACCTCATTAAACGTAACATTGCGCCCATCAATTACGTGTATAATACATTCAAACTTCTGCCTAATTATGTCTGTTTTAACCAAAGACAATAGCAAAAATGGAAGAAAAGATGCAGATAAAATATGTCAACAACTGTATAAAACAATGATGGAAAAAATAACCTTTGCATTTTACTTATAAATTATGCACAATTAATTTCCTCTTAGAATCATACACAAAATTATTTGTGCGGAAATGTTGACTCTTATAAAAATTTTTCACATTCTCAATGCGAACTTGTTGTGCCTGAAACAGACAACGGAAAAACTAAATTATGAAAAATACCTTATTTCTTAATAGATAACTGTTAAAACGTGAAAAAACAAAAGTCGATTATGAGCATTCAAAATGTCATATTTTTATAGTTCTTATCATAAAACCGGATATAACAGGAATTCCGTACTAAATAAACGGATTATTTATATGAAATTTTATGCTAAATTTCCAAAGCAAGCTATATGTGAAATTTAAGCATATAATAGAAGTTTGCCAACTTGAAACGAGCGACACACTACTTTTTGCTTTTAGACAATGTGCAGGAAAGCCGTACATCATAACGGAGCTTAACACTAACATAATGAATTAAAGCTTAATAAATCTAGAACAGCGAGCATGTAGTCCTTAATCCTCTCTAGTAAGAGTATTTTAATTTGGTAATTAATTCAGTCACCTAATTTTTGAGTAGACTTCTCAAATACAATATATGTCCCCAAAAATTTCAAATCTCAGTTCAGGAAAGCAAATAAAAAATCAAACATACTTTTTCAATAAAATCAGATTCAGGAATACCAATAGTGGATAGAGTTGTCTCCTTATGTCGTGCTCGTTCATAGTGTAACTGATCTCTAACTAACTGCTTCAAGAGATATAATAACAATTCATTATGGTCACGATTGATAAAGATATACCTATCGAAATTCTGAAAAAAATTAGGGAAGAGATTGTGTATTTTGAAACACATTAAACAGCTCTTAAAAGTCATCCCTTAGTAATCTTTTTCTGATGATCTCAAGATTATAAACCTTTCGCATTTGTCGCATAACAGATGCCTTCTGTGTGTTGATAAATGATTCCAGTATTACTCGTACGGCTACATCAACATCTTCACTGCATACATAGGAACGAAGATGCATTTTAGCGTGGGCTTCAGCTAGACGAATCAATGACTCCACATGGCGCACCGTTACAGCAACCGACCCTGTTGCCTAAAACTTTCATACTAAAAAAAAATATTTGCACATTTGAGGCGAAAATATTCTTCAGTAAACAGCTTTATAGAGCAGTAGAGACTTATTTTTCCATACGATGGATAGATTCAAAAAAGCAAAAGAAAGCGTAAGAGATGTCTTGTCATGTTATCTAGGTAATTTTAATGTAATATTAATCATATTCCATTATTTCCAAAAAAAGGAAGGTAATCTTTCTTAACAAATTGAAGTTAAGATGTAATACTAAAATAATTTTGAAAACGAGAAAAATTCACTATAAGTAATTCTACCGGTAATAAATGCATGTCACACCGAAAATAGAGCACACAACTTGATCATAAAATAATTTTTTTTTTCCAAAAATTTTCCAAAACTACCAAGGATTCTTTCCTCATTTCGGCGAAAAATTTCGAAATTTTATCCTGCGGTAATTGTTCTAATTTCGGATGTATATTTTCCCGAGCGTACATCAAATATTTCCTCAGCATTGCTTGTGGTATCAACTCTAAACCAGTAATTGAATCTTTTTCTGGCTGCTGAAATAAAAAATCTAACATAAACATGAATTATCGCCGATGCTCCACTAGCGAAAGAGTTAAAATGGTTCGGCAGCTAGCACTGCAACCAATTTTGAAGTAGCAATATTCTTTGTAGAGACATGTTATCATCAGTAAACATATTTCACTAAAGCAATGAACTAATTCTAATTCTGTAGTTTCTTACCTATCTGAATGCTTTCAGAAAATAAAGAAATAATAGCAATGAAACCAAAACGATTTACAGATGTTTGTTGCGAATTTCTTAGTCTCTCTTCTTGCAATTCTTTTGCATTTGGATGATGTTTGCGATGACTGTCCACAACAAAATTAGCAAGCCGTTCATCCTCTACTGGGTCTACCTAAAATTTTCCAAAGAATTCATCAATCCATACAATTTGGAAACTTTAAAGCTGCAAAATCACTCACCGTATCGCGTACCACACATAGCACATCGAATCTACTAAGAATCGGTTCGGTAAGATCAACATTTTCAGCAAAAGTACGTGAAGGATCATAGCGACCACCGATTGGGTTCGCAGCAGCAATTACGGTACAGCGTGCATGTAATGACGTGACAATGCCAGCTTTAGATATAGATATTGATTGTTGTTCCATTGCTTCATGAATCGAAGTACGATCCTGAATTGGCAAATTTTGCAAATTCGAAAACTTCTCAATGTAAAAGCTAAATTTTGCAAACTTTTGCTAGAAAAACTATAATAAATATTATTTTCCGATTTTTCAACTAAAATAAAGCAGGACTTATTCTTAATCTAAATGATAATCTCTTTTTGGCAATTTTTTTTAAACAATCCATAGAAATCTGCAAACTAACTTGATCGTTCATTTTGTCAAATTCATCAATGAGACAAACTCCTCTATCTGCAAGTACCATTGCACCTGCTTCAAGTGTCCATTCTCGTGTTATAGGATGACGTTGTACATATGCCGTAAGGCCGACAGCCGAGGCCCCTAAAAACATCTTTCCATTACTTTCATTTTCTAGAAATACAAAAATAAGTCTAAAAAGATTAAGAAACCATACCTTGGCCCGTAGTAAGAACAGCTCGTGGAGAAGCATGCGCAGCATAGCGTAAAAATTGAGATTTTGCTGTACCAGGATCACCGCATAATAAAACGTTGATGTCACCTCGGATGCTATGTTTTTCACCAGGATTTTTCTGTTCTCCCCTGTGTGTCAAGAAATTAAAAGATGGAAAAAATAACTACTCTTATCACTGATAATCAACTCTTTCCTTGCCATTATAAAATATCAACAAAAAGTCACCTGAACAGTGCCAACGCAATGGCCCGTTTGATATCATCATGACCGTAAATTGATGGTGCAATACTTGCAAATATTCTTTCGGCTATCTGCGGATCCTTTGACAATTGTCGAATAATCTAAATACTCCATATCTTAGTAATAAAAGCTTCCTGTTGCTCAAACATATTTTTCTAAAAAACTATACATTAATTTGAAATCAACCTGAATATCTTCATCAGTAAGACTGTCAGAAGCAATTTTATCTTTCTTCGATATATAATTTGCATATATTACAGTGCTGAAAACAGGAAAACCCTGCTTGCTATTCATTGATCCATCATAATTGTTCGTATAAATGCCAGTCAATTCCTAAAAATAACACAACTGATTTAGAAGCAAAAAGAATTAAGTATTAAGTCAAGCATTTATAAATTACTTTCATTCATTTATTAAGTAAACATGGAATAGCTGAGAACGTCTAAACTTACGACTTCATCACCCGGTTTGCATGCATCACACAAATCAGCAGTAAGCACTACATCTTTGCTTCTAGGCAATCTTCCAGCAGCGACATTATTGGGACTTTCTTGGATAGTTATTCGTTGATAATTATGATAGATGGTATTTTCCATGTTCAGTTCAAATGGTCCACGACTTTGACAAGACGGACACATTGTAGGTTTCACTTCTTCATCTTGATGTTGGACAAATGGACCAAGAAGGTAACCGCACACACTGCAGTCAAATTTTACGATAGATAACCGCGGTAGCATCCCTGTAGCGAATAGAAACTAAATATTAGTGTAACTCTACACAAACTGAAAACTTTGTTAGCGTGTTTATGACGGAAATTTGATCGAAAACTACAAATCAGAAGTAAGACAATTCAAAACTGTTAATTGCTTTATATTAGCAAACCTGTAGTAACCGTCACAACACCAGATGTTCTGATCAGCATATTCAGATGCAACTGACGTAGCATTCGTATATCCTCTTCAACAGGAAGCCCCCGTATGCGTATCTTTAATTTATAAAATTCAAAACAGTAAAAAAAATTATTATTTGCATCATATTATCAAAATAATCGAAGTGAGAAGTATACCTTGACTTCTGGAGCAATACGAGGGAAGAACGGAAATAACGAAAGTGTAACCTCGGTTGCCGCACGATCAAGATAATTTAGCACCTACAAAATTTAGAAATTAGCCTTGAAACAATGAGTCAACCAGTAAGTTATTCAGGAAAAGAATGGTCAAAAAAAATAATGCTATTCCAGATAGTAGCTGGAAACATTACATTAAATTTAAATACATTTTTTTAGAGTTTAACACATACTTGTATGGGTGCTTCTGGCAAGAAGTAACAAATATTCTGCTCGCCATTTTCACTCGCCAAATCTTCATAATCGATTTCCAACGACTCACGATTTTCTGCCACCATTAGTTTTATCGCCTCCAAATACTTCAGTTTTTTGGTCTTCGCATCTTTATATCCACGAACAAAGCTTTTAAAGCTAAAAAGTATAATGATATCTAATTAGCTAACAGTAACATTAGAATTATACATAATTAGTACTACCATTTATGACATACTGTGATTTCTGACATTTTCACACTTATCAATGCAGAAATATGCATAATATTTATGACAAACTGCAATTTGCATACATTTTGTAAATGATAATTCGAAGATTCAAATTAAAACTATGAACAATTCGGCTACTAACCGCCTCACTATTTCTCGTCCTACCGCTTCATCTGAAACGTGCTCACGTGTCGATCTTCCTCGAAAGTTTTCTAAAATATCGATAGGAATTTCTTCGTCCTCTTCGACTTCCATTTCATTGTCATCAGTTCGATCTTTTCGAAAATAACGGCGCATACGTCGTCCAACATCTGCATCATCCTGTAGACTTTAAACTTTCTAATACATCGAACAAGCATTAAGATACTCGATTATTCCACTCCCAAGAATAAAACTGTTTCAAAAGATTCATGGAAAAATTGGTCCAATTCTAAAAAATTAAAGTGTTTGAAAGTTACTTTCTATCATATTTGATTGGAATACTCAATATTTTGAATTTCTATTTTTCACTTTTCTCATTAACCAAGAACATAAACAGATCATATATTAGAGAAGGATTAAAGTTTGTTGTTTGCAATTACTGGTGAATGGATATTTTTCAGTGCTTCATTTCTGAGGAAAAAAGGAAACACCTTTTAGGCATAAGATAAATTAGAATGTATTGTAATCACTTAATAAACCTGTTCGTAGAGTAGAGCATCTTCATCCAGTAAATTATCCCGCTCATCCATCTCGCGTTCAGCTGCACGACGTGCTCCCTCTGTCAGCTCCGTGTATTCTGATGCATCATCCATGCCTGACTGTGAGTAAACGTCCAGTTCTGGCTGCGGACGATAATCTCTGGAAAATCGCGTTGCTTAAACTATTTTTAAAAACATTTTAAGATTTCATCCAGAAATTTACTACACGGAAATTTTAAAGTGGAGAATGCATTTTACCGTTCCATATCTTCACCAAAGAGATTTTCTCCTTCTTCTTCATCTTGTACTGCTTCTTCTTCAGCACCAAACAATTCAGCTAAAGTATCATCATCTCCATCTTCGGCTAAATCAGCATTCTCCTCAAAAACATCAGCAGCAGTATCTTCTGACTGATAGTCATCTTCGTCTGCATAAAATTCAAATTGACATAATGTTCTATATATAGCAGACAATGTTGATAATAATAAAAACAGTAAACTCTTTTTTTACTCAGTTTAATGAATCAGTTAATTTCAACATTCACTTTCCTACTAATTATCCAATCAATTATCTAATCATCACTAAGCCTAATTGCTAGCATATCCATCAACAATAATGTAAAAATGCAAAATCATTGTGCGCCTTTCGGTCAGCTAATTTCAAAAACTGAAACTTCTGTTAAAATTAAAGTACAGAGTTGGTAATTAACCTTGGGAATGAGTTGCTCGAGAGTGATCTGAACGCTGGGACATAATCTCAATTCAATCGGCAAAACAATTAAGTTTACTTTTTCGGAAATCTGAAATGCTATCAAGTGCATCTTTTACGTCATAATTCCTCCACGTCATATTATCCAATACTCAGCTACCCTCTATGCTGCTATTCAAATACTTCCTCATCTCCCTCACATCCTTTCCCAGTCAGAAAATCACGTGACAATATCCTCTCCCTCCTCTTGTCCACTTTGCAAAAAAATGAAATTTAAAAATTGTAAATTTCGCGCATTCCATTCAAAACTCGTTAGACTGTTGGAGCTTTTTTGTTAGAGATTAAATTAAATAAGTTATGAAAGATAGATATTTATGCCTTATTTCTTGGATTGTAGTCGCAGTAATTGATATTTCCTTCCTCATGAAGAACTCTTTTCAAATTTTTAAATAACATTTTAAAAAATTTCCACTTTTAAATTTATCCGTTTAAATGGGAATAAATTCGAGAGTTAAATGTGATGCAATATGCTTGTGAAAGCCCTTGGCGATGCGAATTGATAAGGCTTTTTTGCCTCGGATATACACTGTACATAGCCGCTTATAAATTTCCATAAACATCATGAATTTACGTAAACATCACAATTATCTTGCTGAATTAAGCTAATGATTAGCTTGTTACTTAACACTGAAGATCATTTTAAAAAAAAAGCAGGCCATTCAATTTCTTCACCTCATTCAGCCTTAAAAAAGTTCATTCGAGTTATTCGGCCTGAAAAAATCCACTCAGGTCATTGAGCTTGAAAAAATTGCTAATTGATGAGCATGTGTATTGTATGTTATAATTACTGTTTGTAGATTCCGCATTTTATGGACTCTACGGAATTCATAAAATGCTTATGAATTCCATGAAACCCGATTCAGAAAGTGCTGTTTCAGAAATTGAACGAATGGATGATGCAATTTGTTGAAATGAGTAATGAATAATGCATAATTTAATCATGATATTATTTATTTCACAAATATTGTTAGTTATTGCATGATAAGATTTGACGATCCTGACAGATAGGTATCGCTTATTTATTGTTGTCATTGTGATAGCTGATGATCCATGATCCATCCATTCAGGTGTCTATATTGGACCATTTTCAATTTGAAAGAAAAAAAAGGAAAAGTTTCATGGTGAGAAAAATTGCTTGCCTGAATGATCGAAAAGAATGTTGGAGAGAATTGTGGAAGGTTAAAAATTAATTAGCAATTTGATTTAGCGATGTTATTGCAAATTTTTGGGAATCATAAAATTTTGTTATTAATTATAATTTTTGCTGCTAATTCACATATTCTTTCCCTTCCCCATTTCCCTAATTATGATAGCCTTTCATTTCTTTTCCTCTTCCTTTTTCTCCTCCTCCTTTTCCTCCTTCTTCTCATCCTCCTTCTTTTCGTCCTCCTTCTTCTCCTCTTTCTGCAACAAAATCCATTCTTTGAATTTGAAAATTCAAACACTTCAAAATTTTTTCAGTGCTTTGCTTATTTCAACTAACTTTGTTCATTGTTAATCAAGAGAAAAATTAAACCTTAATTGAATTTTACTAATTAAAACCAAACTTTTATAATACAGCTAACCTTCTCTTCTTCCTCCTTCTTCTCCTCCTTCTTCTCCTCCTTTTTCTCCTCCTTTTTCTCCTCCTTTTTCTCTTCCTTTTTCTCCTCTTTCTTTTCTTCTTCCTTTTTCTCACCACCTTCCTTCTTTTCCTCACCTTCCTTCTTTTCCTCATCTTCCTTTTTTTCTTCACCTTCCTTTTTTTCGGCCTCTTCCTTTTTTTCATCGTCTTCTTCCTTTTTGAAATCCACATAGAGTCTAGGAATATAGCTCTAATTATTTCATTTCCAATCATTTATTATTAAGTAATTAATATATTATCATTATCGTTATTATTACTAACTATTATTAATTGTTATTAATCGTTGTTAATTATTATCAATTATTATCAACTACTATTGATTACTGTTGATTACTACTGATTAGTATTGATTACTATTTATTGCTATTGATTATTATTGACTATTATTAATTATTACTATTCGCTATTACTAACTAATTTAATTAATAATAATAAATTATTATTATTAATTATTATTATAGTATCATAACAGCCTAGACTCATTTTACCTCTTTGTTCCATTTGGATCTCCTTTGTGGTCTGACCAGCATGCTCTTGGTGCCTTATTCTCATCGGTCGCCTTTATATAGTATACTGCAAAGTAATGCTTCCCACTGTCAGGTACTGTTTTTCCCGCATTGAAAGTTAACTGAAAATATTCTATTGCAATAATAAAGTAGAACATTTTTAATTGGAAAAGAAATTTTATAATTAAGAAAGATTTTAATGCTAACCTTAACAACGGTTTCTTCACCGGGCTTCAATGCAAATACAGGCGGACGAATTCGGAACATTTCGTTTGAGGTGCATTTTACTTTGCATGCTTGACGATCCTAAAACTGATATAGTTTGCATTGAAAAGGAACTTTGAATGAACGAATAAGAGGAAAATGGAATTGAAGATTGCATGTACCGATGTGGGATTTGTAATTTTGAGAGTTGTTGGACAGGGTTCTTCGCCGAGCTTCTTCCCAACATAGGTAATGCGTTCGCTTGGATCAAGTTTTAGTGCAAAATCGCCCATTTTTTAGTCGCTGTCGAGTTTCTGGATCGTTTAGTTTGTCTTATCACACCGGTTAGGATCGCAAAATCGAATCACCGCTTCGTATGCGATCAAAGTTGTACAATAATAATACAACATATTGCGTACGGTTTTATTTAAATCGACCGTTTTACCTTTATTTCAAAACTTGCATTAAGTTAAATTTGCTTAAGTATTTATAGTTAGTTTGATATAGTTAGTTTGACTACAACTAATTCAAAGCTCATTTTATTCAATGTCAAAATATTTGAAGGCAGTTTTTTTCTTGAATTTAAAATTGTAAAAGAAAACAATTTATACACTAGTAAGCAAAAAATGTTTTGTCTGAGACCTTTAGATTCTTTGACAAACCAACCTTCGTAGAGTATTTTATCATAGTCCTATCAAATACTGAACATATGATCTCCCTAAATGTGACTTCAATTGTGTAAAATATTTGTTTTAAGAAAGTAATTAGCTGCTGGTAACTGATAAAGGATAGACTTATTGTCAAGTGTGATTTGAAAAATCATCAACAACGATTCGTTAAGTTTCAGTAATTAATATTTCGGAATATTATTTTTTATGGTAATATTTGGAAATTATTTATAGTACCACAACGTCATCTTTATTTTTCGTGTGTCTGTTCACGTTTCTGTTTGTGAGCGAATCTATTCATAATTGATAAACAGTTTTTTCGGGTAGTTCATAGCATACTTGTTAATATACAGCAGAAAAAAACGTCAGTGAAAATTTTCTGATTAAAATTAAATGAATAAAATAGTTAGCATATCATTCCAAAAATTGTTGCAACAAAAAAAAAAGCATTAAACATTTTAATTGCTGTTTATTTTCTTTCTGCTAACATTTCAGTTATGAATGTAAAAAATGAAAAGATATTTTTAAACCACTTCAAAATCTTTATCTTATTGTGACATGTAATGAATGCAATTATTTTCTTCAAATTTTGCAGTGACCTTTCTTTTGCATTATCTGTTACTTCTGATCATCATCATCATATTCGTTGACCTTTGATGCATGACCGCTCCTTCTATCAAACCATATTATTTTTCTTCTATCCTTTTCTCATCCTTTGTATTTCTTATTTCCTAAATTTCCTCTCTTTAAAATACTTTATGGTCATTTCTTTGCCAGATTGAACCATGTAGAGTAAACAGTTCCTAATCGATTACCTCCTTTAATATCTCTTTCCTCATTCACATCATTTTCTACGCAGTGACTCCATTATTCTCCTAGCAATGTTGAGTACCATCGCGAAAATCATGATTATAATAATGATGATTTTAGCTATTTCAACAATTCCAGGAAATGCAGGTATTAATTGTTGCTAATCGATTCATAATTAAATAACCTATTGAATTTTTCCTAACTTTATGTTGCATATTTACTCACATATTATACAAAAAAAAAAATTTTATTGCTACTTATGAGAGATGATAGGCTCGATATGGAAGACTTTTCAAGAACAATAATCCTTTCTTAATATACCTTATTGTTATACCATTTGAAAATTTTATCAGAATAGAAAAAACATAACTTTATTTGATTTTGTTGCAAAAAATTTGATATAAATTTTCAAACTAAATGATTTTATATGGAAAATTTATAACCATTTTAAAAAGTTCACTTTTTTATTACTAATACTGATCTTTGAACAATGAAATAAACAAAGCGAAATCGCGGTCTTTTTCTTTTGTGGATCATTTCGGCGATAGTTTGAATGGAATACTTTGAAAAAATCAATAAAGAACTGTTTTAGGATCAGGAAAGAAAGAAGGACCGGTAAATCCAGGATTTTGCTTTGGTCCAATTAATTTCTGTGCAGAAGGTTACGTATGCGCTAAAATAGAATGTGTTGAAGAGAGAAATCAAAAAATGATTGATGGTTGATCTTTTAATTTATTTTTGAAATTAGGCTAGGAAATTTGTACACATCCATTGTTCCGAAATATTTGGAATATTTTTGAAGTGTATAAAGTACTTCCCAATGTACTTCAAAATACACATCCGGAGCATGGATAAAAAAGATAACATTGATAATCAAAGTGATATCGGTTGTTTAAAGATAATACCGGAAATTTATGCAGTTGATATGTTAACAGTTTTGACATTTTCCGTGTGAGGAAAATTCTAAAAGTATCCCAAAAAATGAATATCTTTTCTTCTGCTTTTATTTACAAGCGCATTTTACATTTGTATGAAATAGCATAATTTTTGTGGATTTTGATTTTTGTCACAAAAAGTTTTGTGTCAATTGTCTAAATAACGGTACATCAGGAAAAACAAAAATGAATGATATTTTGAATCATTCATTTTCAGCTGAAAGAACTACAAGCCGAATAATTAATATTGCAATTAAGACGTAAAGCATGTATTGTAAACAGGAAGTTCAATTATTTATCATTTTGGCAATTTTTTTTTATTCTTATTTTTTCAGGCAAAAGCATTGGTCCATGCCTTCGTGGCTTATGTCCTAACGATTACATATGCTATGAAAGGAACAATAGATGCTACTTAATTGAGTAATCTCGATACTATTATTTTTGGGCGGAAAATGTTATTTACAATCTCAATTTTTGTTCATAATATCTCTTTCATTTTTGACAAGAACTTTTTATTCCTCAATATTTTTGACTGTTTTATTTTTTTCTACTTTTTTTTGATTTCATTAAAAATTGAAACTGTTTACAGATTGTCTTGTTTACTTGCTGTAAAACATAACGAAGTGTAATGTAATATTTTCAAATAAATTTTAATTTACTTATTATTCAATAGAAAATTTTCAGTGTTGAACTATTACATTCTTCCATTATAATATCATCCAATATTCTTGTTTCAGATTACATGTATCTCTCCAGTCATACTTTTTTTATCGATATCCTTAATTGATGTTCACTTTCTGATTTTAAATCAAAAGACAAAATTTACTGATGTAAATTTATAGTTCGTCTAATTTTGCTGACTTCTTTCCTATTGATTGAAGAAATTATATATTTTATTATTTTTTGATTTTTTTAAAATCTACGAAGCATTTGAAAAAAAAGAATAATTTTTGTAATTTTCCTGTAATTTATTTATGATCGAAATATAAATACGTATATAGCATATACGCTATCAATTGAAAATTTTTATGTAAAACCATACTATAGATATTTCAAAAATAACAAATTTTTGATCCAAAATGTCTATTTACCAAGCTATGAAGGAAACATAGCTTGGTAATACTATGAAGGAAACATTGTATCATTTCAAGTTTGAAAAAAAATCAATTTATTTCGGTTTAAATTTAATTTTTGTAGTATTAAATAAAAGAACGAGAAAATTTTTGCAGCGACATTCTTTGATCATATCAACTTTTCGTTATATCTTTTGTGCTTTTGGCAACGAAAAATTTTTATTTATTTAGCAGTTTAACTCTTTCGAACAACAAATTAGATCAGATAGCAC
>UPTC01001515.1:0-15163 GCA_900537255.1 Acanthocheilonema viteae
AGTGAACCTGTAGTGTGAGTCGACACCAACTCTAGGAGTCTCTCCTCACAAAATTCACTATGCAAACATAGTGTCAAACATTTATGCTTTAAAAGGAAGTGGACCTTATAAGACGTTGGATAAGTAGAAATCACTGCAGCTTTAGAATATTTGACAGTGATTTACCCTCAAATTAGTAATAACCCGAACAAATCCCTAAAATAAACTAAACAAAACCAAAAAAATATTGAAAAAAGACTGCAATACAAAAATGTATTACATTGCATTACAATTCCACTTTATTATTATAGCTGTAATATCAGAATGATTGGTTGTCTTCCTTCAAAATCTGGAGGGAGACATCTTCCTGGACTTTGCTTCTTCTTGTCGGTTGATGCTTCCTTCTGGGTTTTTTTTTTTGAATACAGTAAGCCAAAAACTTCAATATGTTTCAAGTAAGCAAATTAAACAGGGTCCCGGAAGAGACACAATGAAGACGTGGCAGCTAACATCGTATGCCAAAACATACACCATTAGGTGTTTGTTAGGAAGCATTTATTTCTACTCAGGAAGATGCTTCATTAGTATTATTCACAAAAGATTTTAAAATCCAGAAAGAACATTTTCTCTCAAGTATAATATATATTAGTCTGGAAAAGTATATTAAAAAACCATATAACAAATGCAACTGACGACAGCAAACCTTCGCAAGAATGAGTGGGGAAGAATATGCCCCGGAAGTTCTTTTACAACAATAATAAACATTAGTAAAATAATGCGGACTTACTTTTGTAAGACTCCAGTTCTGAACAGATAAAGACTTATCCAGAAAAATTATATGAAAGCTAAAGGAAAATGTTTACATAGACCAGGAAAATGTTTATGTGGAGAGATATTTGCGTTATACTAGGACATAAGAGGAATAAATATGCCGAAGCAAAATTCAGACGGCTACACGAACGAGCCATTCTTTTCGGCTTTTTGTTTCAAATATGTCTCATATTGTGGACTTTCCTTGAAAATTCGTATTTTTCGCGATATTCCTTTCACTGAGTCACGGAAAATATTGCCTTGATCTTTTGCCATTGCCTGAAAATAATTAGTACAACATTGCGAATCAATTAGTTAATGCGGGTTTTGCTTGACCTAGCGAACAATGATTAATTTCGACAAAAGATAACGAAAAACGGAAACTATTAATAAGACAAGACGCGAAAAGAATTTTTTAACTAAAGGGAAATAATTAAGAGGAAAATCACCTCATAGTCTTCTCCATGTTTCTCAATCATATGTACACAAAACTGGATGTCACGCGGTAGAAGTTTGCAGACCCGTTCACGAGTTGGCAGGATACGACTTACTTCATTTGTTTGTGATACCAGAATGATTGGTTCCTTCTTTTCCTCGACGTCACATTTTGTTCCCTTTGTATAAGTTGTCATAGTCACATCCTATAATTTTAATAAAGTAAATTGGGAGAAGACTTGGAATAGTGCATCTACTATGCATCTGATCAATTCTACATATCTACATCTTAGAGATGTTTGCTGAATAATTCGTATCTTATCAAAATGTGTGCACACAATTTCTCAAAAAGACTGTGTAATACATAGAAATGTTTGTGATTAAGGTTACGGAGGTTACGGAAATACAGAGACTGAACAACGCGATTCAAAGTTCATTATAATCGACTAAGCAGTACCAAATGCAGAATAGATGCTACGCCCTCACCGATCGCACTACACCGATCAAAAACCAAATTTAAGCTTCCTTTATGTTATATTGGTATAAAAGTTTTGGAATGTTCCAAGGAAATTCCTCAGAATATTAAAGAACAGTGACGAACCCCGGTAATATTACCACTGAAATTGAGATTTGTAACACCCAGCAGTTTCGGATGTTCTTCCGCTAGCCTTGCCACGTTCATTTCCAGTTCTTCTGGAATTGATGTTTTCATAATCATTTCTGTCTTCGATAATATTTCTGAAGCATTTCATAGTACAAGTTCAAAATGGTATGATTTTTTCTGGCAAAAAATTTGCTGCTTGTATTTATTAATCATTCACAAGATTTGTTAAGGATTTCACTGCTTCCACTGCAAGTCAGAGCATCCAAATTATTCGTGTCTTCCTGTCGAACAACCTTTTTCATTTACCATTTGATGACGCGTGACGTTCACCTACTACATTATTTTATCCATTAAGTCAACACATACTATGCAATGATACCGGAAGATTCGATATTCCTAATAAATGAAAATAGTGACTATGATCGAAAGCTGCATCTATTAATTAAAAATTTAAAAAACAGCATTAACAAAATACTTAACTCATATACGAATAATTAAATTAACTCTCTAACAAAAGTAAAATATGCCTGAATCCTCTGGGATTTTATCACTGCTGAATATTATGTGATCCATTATCTTTTCAGTCTTAAATCCTGTGCTCTCCAAGGCACAACTTTGGTCCTTTGCGAGATATGCCATAGCCTAAAACAAAATCTTCTAGCTATAATTTGTAATTAAAAAACAGCAATATATCAAGTAAAAACCTCAACAGAGTATGAATTAAGAAATATAACTGATCTTCAATGAAAAACGCTGATACAACTTATTTAGCCTGTAAAACTAACAACAATAACTTTTTACAAACCTCATTCAATCCTTTATTCTCTTTCTTTCCTGAAACATCCTTTTCTTGTTTCATAATCTGTTCTAAGATGTCCTCTTCTGGTTCCTTAATCTAAAACAAAAACAGAAAATTTCAAATTTTCTTGAAATCATTTCATAGAACACTAAAGTACAGTGCTGTTTCAAAATTTTCTAGTTCTATGTTTAACCATATAAATTTATAACATATGAGAATCAATACTAATCGTATTGATTAATTAGCCTATATACGAAGAGCAGTTAAAGACACATTTCTGTAAAAAATGAGAAGTGTTGAGAAATCCAGACGGATGAAGTCAAAGTAAAGATGAATCAAAATAAATCTGGAAACGCACCAGTCAACATCCACACTGTTTTAATAATAAAATTAGCAGAAATAAAACCCAACATAAACTCCATAAATTTTACAAATTTGGCCAAATTGTTATAGTCCCACATGTTGCTATTAAAACTTTGTTAAAATGTCTGTTTACTAATACGTAAAGAAAACATGCACAGTTTAGCGCCAATTTATCAGCTTCCTTTTGCTAATAATTTTGTAAATTAGCAAATGCTATATAAGCAACTGTTCACAAAAGTCATAAGGAGTTCAAATTAAAATGACTTCTGGGAGAGATGCTAAATACTGAATTATGTGCACAGCCGATTAATAAGCGCAGCTTGTTGCACTGTGGTTCAGTATTTTAGGATGTAATTATGTTCGAAGAAAAACAATAAGGATAGAATAAGTAATGCGGGATCTGGTTATTCATGCTGTAATGCAAATTCTTAAGGTTAATCAATGAAGTAACAATTGTTGACTGCAGCAAAAATGGGAGCAGTTGGTCTTCCTACAGCATGCATACTATTTACATAGTTATCTTCAAATCTAGTTCCAAAATAATCCCTTTTTACTCGTTAGAACCTTTTGATATTTTCTCAACAACACCTTCCTCAAAAATATTCGGTAAATTTTCCTCATTTAATTCTTACCAAATCTTCTGGTGGGGCTAAATAACATAATCTTTAGGACTTGATTCGTCAACATGCAAGATATCATCTGATCATCATGATCTCCAGATAGAAATTCATTTTCTTTTCACCAACCTTATTTTAGAGACCTTATTTTTTTCTTATACCTTATACCTTATTTTTTCCAACCTTATTTTAGATTCCTCTCAGAAAATAAGTTTACTGGGCACATTTTAATCAGGCTTTTGGTAACAGCTATCTGATCGATATTGTTCAAATGTGAATTTCTTCTGATGAAATGTTCTCGTTCTGCGTTAACCTCGTATTTTTGACTATTGTGCTAACTTTGTACTTCCTTGTTTTTGAATCCTTCTTCACCAAAATAATAATATCATGTCAAATTCTCGTCTGTCTTTCAGTATTTTGGACAAAGCTTCATTAGGTTAATCACCTTTCAAGTTTGTATAACGATAAGGAAGCATGCTGTTTTTCACAAAAGTCACACGGTCATTTTCGAAGACGGTCGTTTTTTTTGCTCAGAAGCTTCAGAACCCGCTATATTATCATTCTGTATCTGAGACACTCTTCTTGATTTATCAACATTGAAATCAGATCCACATCCTAGATAACAGTCAGTTACTGTATCCTTCTCCGTAAAAGATGCGTCAATGAAATAGGAGACAAAGATTGAAAATCTTCATGAAATGAAGTGTAAGAGATAGAGATTGAAAGTTTTCATGCAAAAAAGTGATGCATCTGTGGAGATCTACGAAGTACCACAAACAAACAATGAAAATAATGCTAAAAATTGAATAAGAGAAGACTGTACTGCTGTTTGGTTGTTTTTAGTAAGGTAATATATCCAGAAATTAATGGATGGATGGTTGTAATAAATCACGGAAGATCAACAGAAATATGCAAAGTTATCTATGATATTTTTTATCAAAATCAAGGAAAAGGATGAAACTTTCCAATTTTCCATATTTTTGAAACAGAGCTAATTATGATTTCGAGTCTAAATTTTGAACATTAAAAGACTAAAGAAAATGATGAGAACTGTTTTCTGTGCAAATAATAAGGTCATTCAAGAAACAGGACAATAGATCCATTATGTGGGGCGAAATACACTGTAAAAAGTAACCTCGCCAGTGAATTCCTCGGATTTCGGTTGTTGTTCATCACGGTGTCTTCCTTTTTTCTTCTGTCGTCGCTCCACTATCTCCGTAAGATCAGCTTTTGTTTCTTCATAATCCATCTCACGCGTGTTTCCCTAAAATCTTCAGACAGCAGTCAAATCCGACCTATAGCTGTGAAGAAAAAATCAATCAGATGTCAGTCCATACATTGAAGTACGCCTATTGTTGTTAGTGTAAGGCCAGTTCATAAATGAACGCATAAATTGAACACATCTAAAAAGAAGTGCCACATAAGAATTAAAAGCAGATGGATAAATTGAAATTCTAGCAACATCTGGCTCTCAATGATAATGAATGTGAAATATTTCAGGAGGATAAAAGATAAGGAACATGTGTTCATTACATTAAATTTGCTACAAATTCACGTTCAAGTCAGACAAACAGTTGCATGAATTGTATTACGATGGGATCGCAACCCCCCGAATCATGTCTAGAAATCGAAACTGTGTTCTGCGTATAATTCATAAATACAGTAGTTGTTCCTCTCCTGTTGCAATACCAACAAAAATCCAACAATTGAATATCATTTAAAATATACGCAACTAACCAAAGTTCCAAATAAGAATGAGACATACTTCGACGAAATCATGCTCTGACGAGAGACTGTCAGGATCTGGTCGTCGACTTCTCTTTTTCTTCTTCTGTTCCTTATTTATTCGCTCAGTTTTTCCTGTGCTTGCATAAACTTCACTCTGTTTTTCTTCGTTTACTGTCTAAATGTGAAATGCTTATTGCTTAATCGTTTGTTTGCAGAAATGTTTGAATATTCATTTTTCAAAACATATAAAGCAAACTCTGTTAAATAGCGCGTAATGTATTCAAGGGTACGGCGAAAAGAATATTGCTTCGTGAGATACGAAAACCTGCTCCGAATTATAAAGATTGTATTGCATCAATTTCATGAAGATTTTTCAGGATGATTTCATTTTAGAGTGAGGAATGGTCAAAAAACTTCTACCACAATTAACAGGTTCTCAACCCAAATTTGCCGTTTATGATCATTTATGACTTTAATAATACAAAAATACATCAATAAAAAGAATTTGACGGAAGTTTCGAGAAACCGGATAAAGAATATGAAAACGAAAAAATAACTGTCATAGCTGTACAGTTTCCTTTTCTTTGACCATTGCCTTCCCTTCCAGAAACTGATGAGCAGTGCCTACTTCAGTGCTGCCAGTCAGTCGTCTCCACTAAGAAGTCTTACTTGATCTCCTAGCTACACTTAACAAATTTTTAAGCATCAAAAATTTTATATTAGTTATTGCTTTAAAAATCAAAGACATGTTAAAAGGAAATTTTTTCTTTGCTAATCGAATTTTAAGCATAAACCTAATGATTTGTTACAAAGACCTAGTCTGGAAAGCAGAATCTTCACCAAAACCATTTTTTTATGGAATTCTTTTTTTGATAACTTCTGAATTACAAAATCCACTTATTCGTTGTTGTGATCTTAGTCGAGTTCCGGAATCAATTACAGTGACTTCCATCTCTTTTATATTTCCATCATTAAAATAAAGGTGAAAGAAGTTCAATTCCAATATGATACCACTGGGAAGTTAACAGGTTGTCGAAGTCCACAAATGGTCTCAGTGTCATCGAGAAATCCTCGGTCTGTTAAATGCTGTGAGATATCTAAGAATCTCAGATGTCTCCGGATTCCACACATCTCAATACGCACTACTTAACGATGAGTTATTGGGGAAGTAGAGTATCAAAGGACGTCTTTGATGCAGGTTTCACTGGAAGAAAACTGCTGTAATCTATGGAGAACATGCAAATAAGATGTCGCCAGAAAAAAAAAGATCAGAGAATAATTGGAAGAATGAGTTTTACAGAAGCTGAACATCCAAATTTTTCCTTGTTGTTCGATTTCCACTTTTTTCTGACGTTCTCTTGCCGGTTTTATTCACGTCATAATTCGCTATAAGTTGAGTAAGATATTATTTTGTTGGAAGAGATTAAGACGACTGGATGATACAAAAGGTTGAATACTACCTTTTTTGACTGCACCAATTTTTTTTGTTCAAGCTTTACTGGAGATGATGACTGGCTTCTTTTCTCTTCTTCGGTTGATAGTGGTCTTTCTTCTTTTAAACACTGATGCTTTGATTTTGATCCATTTTCCAACTTCGGAATCACCTTCAATTCACTTATTTTTTTGCAGCTATCTCTCGCTGTGCTACATTTATTGTGCGCTGCACTTGTTATTCTAAGAAGAAATTTGAAAATATTCATTAATGGAATAATAAGCAAGTCGCTTCTGTATCAAGAATGATAATCAAGTGTTGTGATAACCTAAAATTACCATTAAACACCTTACTTTCACTGTTTCTTTTACCATCGAATTTTTAGCTTTAGTTGTTTTTGCGGCAATTTTCGGCTCAGCTGATATCCTTTTCGGAGAACCACTGCTGGATACTTCTTTCAGTTTCTGAAAAAAATCGGAACACAATAATACAGTGGAATTACACTGAGTAACGGGCTCCAACTAGACTTATAAAACCGGCTTTTTTGCGATTAATTTTCCAAGTCATACATATTTTTTTGTTTGTATATGTAAGCAACTAAATTATAATTACGTCATTCCTTAATTGCTCATTTAAATTTTAAAAATTGACGGTGTAAAGTAGCACTGTCTATAACATGATTGGTAAGCAAAAGTTTGTCTCCAGTTTGAGAAAACAATTTTAAAAAATACAATAATCAAGCACATCTACTAGCAAAGGAAGTAAGGGAAATCTGTAAAATAAAATTAATCCATCTTAATGCAACTGTGCTTTCAAAGAACAGTTGGAAAGTGACTGCAAGCGATCTAATTCTATCAAGTAGAAGACTATTTAATGGAAAAAAACATCAAGCACACTTTCTTATCCAACTAAACATTTTAAGTGTATTTGTGCAGTGCTAAATACCATGGGATTGCTTGATTTCAACTTTAACAATGAAAGCTTATGAAGAATATGCTTCCTAAAGTAGAAGAAGCATGGTAAATTGAGTAATGCAATCAAAGAGCCATTCGATACATGAGCAAAAACAACAAGTGGGAATCTTGAAAGCAGTTTAATGTAAAGTAGTGTGGGTAATGCTCGGCAAAGATATGCGATGATGTTTTAACTTCAGTAAAAAAAAGCATAAGTAGGGAATTGGAATTAGATAAGTACATAAAAGAACGAAAATAAGCATACTCAAGTGAAAGATATCGTTAATCGGTAAGGAATCTATGAAGCACTGGGAGGGAGTAGCTAAGGAATATTTTTTGAACTTGGTCGTAGCTTAATTATAACTATTGTGAATTGAAATATTTAAATGAAAGTGTAACCAGCATAATAAATGCGTAATTGTTTCGATGATTATAATACTCCCAAACTTAAAGCGAAACGTGTGATAAATAGAAGCGTAAATTACAATATGTTATGCTTACAATTAAGCGATTTTAAAAATGGTGTTCACAAGCGAAATATTCATTCCCAATAGCTCATGACAAGGTCTTTGTCGGTTTTTTACTTCAATACGATTATTCGAAAAAAACTATGATTTTCAATTCCAGAATATAAATGCGTAAACCTGCCGCTATACTGTGTTTCACACTTTCTAGGAACAATAAATAATAAACTTCACTTTTTCTTTTCTAATTTCTGGAAGTGTCGAAGTTGATGCTCTTTGTTTTGCTAACTTCTTCTCCAAACGTCTTTGTTCTCGCAAACGTTGTCTTTCGGCCAGTTCCTCCGGAGATCGCTGCAATCCAGAAAATGTGCCTGCATAATAACGGTTAAGATGAATATCATTGTAACCTGATACTGTCTTAACATCACCTGGTGCAGTACTCTCACATTTTCAAGTCTGAATAGGAAAACAATCAAAAAAAAAAAATTATCGAACATTATGAAAAACTAATTAAAACCTACTGTCGCAAACTACATCACTACTGACCAATGAGCAATATCGATTTTATCAGTAACATGTGGTGTCCATGCTTTAAACAAAGTATACGGAAAGCTTAAGCGTATGTATATAAGGGTTAAGCGTACCTGCTTCGGCTCTTTGATTCTTCGATATGTTGATCGTGGTGGAGAAAGTGTATTGCTGCAAATGCTGTAGTATTAGTGTGATGATTTACTCAAAAAATTCTTTCTTGTATTATTTTGAAAACGCGGACAAAAAGAAGTTTGAGTAATCTCGAAAAAAAAAATTATAATAAGCACAAAACTGAACTGTCACAGATAAATCATGCAAAAAAAAATAACTTTTCAAGCTATAGTAGATATTTCTGCTATCATTTCTTTACAATCCTGGTAAAAATGGTCAAAAGATATTCCATGTTTTTCCAAGAAAACAAGTTCTATTCTCAACTGCTTAATTGTCCCATGAACAAAGATTACCATGAATGGGCATAATAAAAGCCTGAATATCAGTTTGTTATTTTCTACAAATTATGAATATATGATGCCAAGCAAAGAAAAGAAGCCCTCATTTGCGCAAAATTACATGCAAAATGAAAAAAAATTACCTGACATGTTTGTGCCCTGTCAGAATTGCACTGTTTTGCCTGAAATAAGAGCACAAAATGGTTTATTCTCAGTTGGCTAAAATGCTGCAAAATTATCTTGATATAGCAATTTCGTAAATCTAATATGAGGTCCCATTATATTACAGATATGTGCAAAATGCCGGGCAACTTAATATTGGAACTTAAAATCTCGAAGCAGTAAATCTCTTAATAAAGAAAAATTTTTATTTTTAGATTCGGCAAGATATTATTCACTGTTTTATTATAACCAACCATGCTTTTCTGGCTTCTAAACGTTTGCGATATGTCTTCCATTTTCCGGCAGCGGCATTTTTCAGACAACGTATTTTTCCAACATGACGTACTTGTTTCTGGGAACGCATTGCTGACCTTGTTGAAATATGTTGTTTATTCCTGTTACTCAGTGGAGCAATCGTTCTTTAACATTTTCATTTGTTTTAATGGTTTAAATACTTTGCAAACACTTTACTAACTATAGCGATTGACATCGTCGTAGCTGTAAATAACATATGTGCACGTTCAAGTATTCGACTAATGATTTTAGGCTTCGGGTTGGTTTTCTATTTTATCGATCCTAACTCGAAGACCCGAACATTCAAAGCAATGATGAACAGAAATCCTGGAGTTTTTAACAGATATGTGCAGTCAAATTTAAGAAGTCAAACATTTTGTAAATGTCCCCTTCTGAATCATATCTTTTTTACTTTTTTATACTTTCGAAAATAGAAGTCTCATTTATTCTTGGTCCACGCTATTTGAGGTCTGAATACAGCGAACAACATCAATACACAGAACGGTCGTTATCCAAGCATTCATTTACGGAAGCAAATAAAAGTAAGACTTTAAAAAATTAATAGGAATTTACATTACTATGTACAGCAGAATAACGATGGTGGGGGAAAATAAAAGGTTTGATGAATCAGTCACAGCATCACTAGTTAAGCAGAAATGCGTTCAGTGAAGTGATGAAAGGATGGAACAGGATTTTGTGTTTCATTAGAACTATATGTAAAAAGGCTTCATACAATAGAGCCAGCAAAAAAGAGAACCGTTCCATGACAATTTTTTTAATATCATATAGACAGACATGGTGATGAACAATTTCAAAAGCAAGAGAGACCCGAATATACTTGTACACAAAAACCTGCTACATTCGAGAATTCATCGTGATAAAGGGATGAGAAGCGAAACAGCGTATTTAACGGATATACATTATGTGAAGAGAAGAATAAAAATATCTAGGAAGTGCTGACGAGGAATGTTTGATGAGATCCGAAAACGAAGATGTTCCACAATTACTGAAAAGCAAACAAACCTTAAAGAACCCGTGTCATCCGCACCGTAAATTTTAACAACAGAAGGGAAGGAAAGAGTTGGTGCAAAATTAAAAGATTTACAACGAATATTATGGTTTTTATTACAAGTGAAAGATTTTCGTAAAGAACTGGATAATGTCACACATCCAAAGTTCTATAAAGCAGAATCTATCTAGTGACAAATACAGTTAGAAACATACTTTCAAACTGAGTAGAAATTTATCACTGAAACGATCGCAGTTGCTCGATAAAATAAGGTCAAATAATTTTTTAACGGACGCTTTAAAATAATTTCAAATTTCTTCGTGTATTTCCACAACTGTTCTCACAAAAGGTTCAATAAAGCAATGTAGAGGATGTACAGAGGAAGAGAAAACAATGTAAGGGCGGACGAAAGACTGGGCAGGAAATACGGGAGTTGACTACACTGCAAACATCTTTGATAAATTTCGGACCACTATCGGCTTGCTTAGAATTCTTCGGACTTAAAAACATCTATTCTAAATCCAATGAGTGGGGGAAAAGCAAGACGAAATAAAAATTGTACGATAGTTATATGTCAAGCTCATTCTCGACCAACTGATTTTAAAGAAATCCCATTTTGCTTTCCAAAATTTGGAAGGTCTGGAACCCACTCTTAACAGATATTTCAAAATTTAAACTTAATAAAATCTGACTCGTCCCACGCAGAATGAGGCTTTCTCAGTTTGGAATCGCGAGAGAAATGAGAAAAAAAAACCGAAATGCCAATCGATATGCGGGCTGTTGCCGAGTCCTGCTCCACTAATATATTGTTTCTTTTAGCAGTCTATTAGCTACTTGTTGAAACTCATAGGCCAAGGATCCTCCGACAATGCCTACAGTAATAGAACGACACAGCGCTGCATCACTTTCATCTATAATGTGAAATCCCGTCTCGGACTGTCAGTCCATATGTGGTAGGAAGTGTTTTCACATTTTGGCACGGCTTAATAAATTTGACCGAAGGATCAAATCAAATTAACAGCGCAGAGGCAATGAAACTTCTTGAAAGCAGTCTCGTCCAAACATTACAATCAAATTGACGTATCATCCAATTCAACAGCGATCGATCTGCCGTCTTACATGTTCTATATGTGACGTAAACATTACGTAAACAAATCGAAAATAGCGCTGAACCATTGCAAATATCATCACCACTCATTCCCCATACATAACAAACACAGCAGAGGATTCATGTGATAGCAGCATAGGGACCGACCGTTTGGTTGTCAGTGTTGGTGCCTGACGTCTCTGTCGGGTGCCGTTAGTGTCTATCTAGATTGCCTCAGGCTAGCTACCATTATTCATCTCCTCCCGAGTCTTCCATAAAGTAGAAGAAAATGATGGGGAAGGAGGACATTCATGTGCAGTGATTTACAAAATCCTAAATATTCTCCCGCTCTTTCACAATTTACATCGGGAAACTAAAATTTGACTCGAGAAGCACCGAAAAGCACCACTCATTCAATGGGAAGGTTGCAGTAAAGTGGACATTGCGGCATATTTATCTCCTCTCCCTTATCCGATTTTTTTTTTCCAGCGATTCACAAAGCAAAATGACATTTACCGAATCGAATGTTAGTAAATATGTAGTGATAGGGACGCGTAAGCATACGTATACATATATAAACATATGTGTGGAACGATGGCATTTTATTGATTGATACTGAAATTTGCTAATGGTAAAGGTAGGAGAGTGGAAAAAGAAGAGAGTCATTATTCCCTGTCATGCCTATCAGTGCTGGAAATCGCCCGATCAATTTGCAGAAAGTAACCTCAGAGCGGTAGGAAGCGAAATTCCCGACAAATGAATGTGGCAGAATTTGAATGGAGGCGAAGGGAAAGAGACGACGGGCGATGGGCTGCCACGAAATTGCATTCTTCCTGCACATAAGAACTAATACTGACAGATGGCGGTGCTATCTGTGTGTTCCCAGTGCTTCCTGTTCTGCTGATAATGATTGTCATACAGTACGGATAACCTTTCTCGCATCATTATCGATTCTCAGATCATTTCTGAAAATATATGCAAACCGGCGAGGCTTTTCTTCTGATTCTCGATCGTAAGGATATCAAAAATTCAATCTGAAGTTAAAATCGGGAAGGATTTGCTAACATGAAATGTCATTTTATTGTTGGCATCACGGTAGGGAAAAGGATATATTTGTAACAGATTTTGGGGATTTTCGTTTCTCTCACGCGTCTGGAAATTTCGCACAGCTGGAGCGGTTCATGAAAAGCGGTGAGTGACAAGGGAATTATGCTCTACTGGCAGTGAATCTTTTAAGAACAGTTGAAATGTTCTTGATTAGCTCATGCTACTTCATGCAGAGTGAGTGCAGGGAGGGAGAATGCACCGAGACGGTAAATTCCGAGAGTGCAGAGAGCAGGGTGCTCTCAATGGAGAAAGAGAAAGCATCGCCGATGGCAAACAAGGACGGCAAACAATTTTTTTTGCACTTCAGGACTTCTATGTGAGTCAGCTGATGAAAAGATGCACGCGACGAATTATTTTAAAATTTTTAAATGTAATAGGGCAACGTCTCTTTATACTTTTTAAAAATGGCATTTCATCGTAAAATCAAAATGTATTACTAATGATCGAAGCTCATCTCTCTGTTCTTCATAATGATGTGAGCCTGTTGAAATATCTCATATTTGTTAAGATTGTTCCATCCAGATAAACTGTTAAGCATGTACAATGCCTCTTTGAATAGTTTGGAAATTGTAACCCAAATAACACGCCACCAACCGTTGGCTTTCTGATTCGACTTTAAACAAACGGTTTGCATGTGCTAACCTTATATTTAATTTTCATCTTTAAAAATTTTATAACATCAACAAAAGCGGATTATGGTTAATGGGAAAATTCCGGAATAATGTCCATCTACAAGAAACGCTGTCTCCGGTATAGAAGGAAGAGAAAGGATAAAAAGGAAAGTGTTCATTCACGCAGCGTCTCAATTGATATTTCTGTAATTTTATTGCGTAAGGTACGAAGTTTGTAATATGTCACGTCATATTTCATCGCGCTGTGATTTATTACAAATTTTTCTTTGTGTTCTTAATAGTGGGGCAATCTATTTAGCATGCAACCCTACATATAAGGTATAACGGTAAACCGCTGCAGTAAGGAGGAAAACAGTTTTTCGAATTAAGTTTTTCAGTTGTTCAGTTTTGCATGGACACTAGTGAGGCACTCTGGAAATTACACTTTCATTAGAGGTAAAGCCATTTTAAAACATGATAAACCAGATTATAGAATAAACACTGCATTTAAACGACCAATTAAATTTCGTCATCACGACAGATGATATTTACACATTCTTTTCAAAAAAAGGGAGAAAATTGAATCCTTGATAATGAAACATTATTTGAAGAGATCTGGAAAGATAGAGATTCGGAATTAATTTAATGTAACAGTATAACATTCTCAGTTTGATTAGTTGCTTGACATAATAAAAAATTTAAAAGAACTCGATGAGCCAAGAAATGCCACTGTGATATCTTCATTTTGTCGAGTGGATGATCCCCGAATTATCTATCGGCTTAAGAAAATAATCCTTCTGCTTTTCTAAACTTGAAAGAAACAATTAAGTCAGTTATGTGCTAATCAGTCATAACATTTATGCAAGTTTATTTAATCAAAGGTGTATTAAATCATGCAACTTTCTTCCAAAAAATGTGAAATTAAAAAAAGATATTATTCGCTGAATAAATATTTGCTAACGTTGTTATTAATGTGACATCCTTTAAACCTCTGTATTGAAATAATTTTGAAAGTTGGCAGACTTATAAAAAGGACGGGTTGGAAGGTTTACAAAAGAATTATGACTGCTCTGGCCTGAAGCGTTTTTCGTTTAAATTTTTAATTTATATCGGAAACTCGAAAATAATTTTATAATAAAGTTATTTACATATTTAAAATATCTTTGTATTAGTAATATTCGTACTAATGATATAGTTTATTTCGAATTGGAAATCAGTGTTTATCATAATATCCCTTTATTTTATTCCGCTAATGACCATTATAAAAAGTCCTTTGTATAAATCGCCTTTAATCGTTAAAAACAATCCTTTATTTTATATACCGCCCTCAGTTATTGTAAACACCTATCAAATGACATTGTCCATTTACTATAAACAGTGCTCATCGAGCACTCTCCAGTATAAATATCAATGCAACTGTCGCGAATTTCGATTCGCGAAGCTTCAACCATACAAACAAATAATCAAATAAATCTCTTATTGTAAACAGATTTTCCTAATATCGTGACTCATTCAATTAATTCTGCATTCCTTCAAACTGTTTCTTACGACATTCTTGTTTTAACCAAATCCACATCTTCATATTCACACATTTTGGTACGGTATTTCCTCTGTTAGCAATTACTCAAATTATCTATCTTAATTACCCTTTGTTCAGACAAGTATCTTTATCCATATGCCAATCTTCCATCGTTACAATGCCTATACAATTGGATCTTAGCTATTGCTG
>UPTC01001518.1:0-15139 GCA_900537255.1 Acanthocheilonema viteae
CGCTGTTCCGGTAAATAGAAAATTTTAAAGGCTAAAAAATTCATAAACATACTGCGAAATTCTTAATTTTCATACTTACTGCTAAAATTTTAACCCCAATAAAAAAGGATCATTTTTGCTTTATTCTTTCAATGTTTTTTTTTCGATCAAAATTTTACTAATAAATTAAAAATATGATTGATTGCTAATTAAAAATAGGTTGTCAATAAATTTTACAATTACACTTTGTGACTGTTCGCACAATCTTTTGCAAGCACCGCGATGATAAAACATATTGGTCACTTCAGGACGACGTTTCGAGCATGATGCATCGTACCAAAACATTTCACATTTTGAGCTTGTTTGATTATAAAAAAATCGTGGACGCCAATCGAAAGTTTTGCAACCGCAGCGTAAATTCTTATCAAATTTTAAAAAACATGCTGTAAATATATTTATGCTTGCAAATAAATTTATGATTACATTATGTGAAACACCGAAAAAGGTGGGAAAATTTAAAGAAGACATTTTTTAATATTTACTTGACTTTTTTTTGCAGAATACATAAATCGTATTACTTCGAAGCATAGAAGAATGTAATGTTAGACTTTCAATTAAATCTTTTTATGCATGATAACTTTGATAAATAATGATAATTCGATACGATCTCAATCTGATCTGGGAAAAAAAAAATTGTAAAACTGCAAAAAAAATTTCCGGTGAATTTGATTGTCGGAAATGATGACTAAAATCATTTCACAGATAGAGAATTTATAGAAGCTAGCAATATTTATAATTACTTGTTTTTTTAAGAATTGTATTTTTCGTCTTCTCTGATTTGTGATCTTTTTTCCGTATGCATTGTAATTTACACGCCTGCAAATGATCTTTTGTAAAAGAAAAAATTACTAATAATGGTATATTTAAAAGACTAGAACATTTTATTTTCTGTAATTGAAATAAATCAATTCATATTCAAAGTTTGAAATGAATTATGAAAATAGTAAAATTAAACCCGCTCATTAGGAAATATATTCCGATTGTTTCCGGTTCCTTTACAGCTACCATACCAAAATCGTCGACATTGATTTTTATCAATGTCATAAAAATAACGTATTACCCAAGCTGGCCCAGTTGACATACTCTGACGGCATAGTTTCCGATATTGCGGATTAAATGGTTGATTGCAGATCGCTAAAATTCATCCAAAAAAAAAAAAAATTGCTCTTTGAAATATTTAATTTGTAAAAGTTATGGAATTTTCTTGAAAATCTTCAAAAGCTGTTGTAATTGTTTGAATTAAACTTTTAATATAACTTTAATAACTTTCATTAGAAGAAATTTGTAATTATTTATTTACAAATAAATATTTGCTAATTTCAACTATAATTTTTAAAAAAAAAGTGTGAAATTAAAAGAAATCACCGGAGGAAGGTTGTTTCATGCGAAATTTCAGCCTTCTACCACATTTTGCATAACATTGTCGCCGATTCAAAAAACGATTTTCATTTCCATTGCAACCACTAAAAATTATACTTAATAATTTAATGCTTAATGTTTAGGTACAAAACAACTATACAACAGATTCACGACTACAAACCACTAATCCATAAAATGATTTGAAATTTTATAATTATCTCAAAGATATATAATTTACTAGATAATACTATTAAGCCATTTACAGAGATTAACGGAGACAACTCATATTCCTAAATTTTTGAGGATTTTCATCGAATTATATTTCAATTAAATGAAATCTGATTTATTACCAATAAAACTGAATTCTAGCTCTAAAATATTTTGAATACAAAAAAAATTGATTTAAATATGCGTATTTTAAATAAAATAGTACAATTCTCAAATTTTTTTTTTTCAACAAACTATAACTTCTAACATTGGAATCTGCTAGTATGACAGATCAAAACATGCCTGTAAATAAATTTTCGACATTTATGATCACGATTATTATAATAAAAGAGTGGAATTTTTTGTGAACAGTTACCATGTTGAAGAGGTTGCTGCAATAAAATTTTAAAAATTTAGAAAATATGCTTTTAAATATATTTTTATAAACATTAATAATTGTTTATCTGTGAAGGCTAAAATTAAAATGACGCACTTTCATAATTCCCATCTTATCGCGTTATTTTTTTTCCATTTCAATAACTATAATTATAAAAATTTTATAGCATTAAATATAAAGTAAATGTTTTAATTTTACTTCATTTCATCGTTTAATTACTTTCAATTATGGTGAATGCACGAAAACGAACAATACTATGTATCCTCGAAAGTCGGGATTAAATTTTGCAAATAAAAACAAATAATAAAAAATTTGCCGTTTTGCTTGTTATGGATTTTTAGATAAAATTTAAATGATACTAAATTGAGAAATGAAAATTCACTTCACCTGACATGGATGATTTTTGATATTTGACAGCGTGGCCTCTAATTTAATTGCAGTATTGTTCGTAGATATTGCTACCTTACTAGAAGCTTGGAAAAATACAATCAATAGAAGCGCATGCATCATATCAATCTGTTTTGAAATGCAGAAAATGATTTACTTGAAATAATTATTATATTATGCATGAAATGTAAGCACTAATTTCGATGAAACTTCAATTTTTTATTTATTTCTGCTTCTTTTATTTACAATAATCTCAATTGAAAGTTTATATCATTCCACGTGAAAATCCCTAATTTCATATTCAACTTTCCGTTTTTTTTTTTTTGATAAACTAACGTGCAGAAAAGTCACAATGGCTGAGAAACAATTCAAAACAAAACAAGAAAAAAACAATAAATTAAATATATCATTTGGCTTCTATGCAAATATAAAAGCAAATTTTTGTATCATAAAATTTTACAAATTCAAAGCATTTAAATAATTATGATCAAAATTAATTAAAAACATTTTAAAACATTAAAATTACACTAAAGTTACACTTTAAAATATTGGAAATTAAAATTCCTAAATGATCATTGAATGCCTTTCGCATAACTTTTTGCTATTTATCATGGAAGCATAAATATATAAATAACTTTTGTATAATCAAAGTTTCATAGCATTTAAGAGTAAAAACAATGACAAGTTCAATTGCAACTAATGCTTTAATTTACTAGTGCAAATGATTGTTGTTGAAATTTCATCAAAAAATTCATTTCAAACAATTAGTTTATTATTGAAAGTAATTTTTTTAATACTTTAATTTATTGGAAAATACTGTTGCATGTAAATGGTACTTTTCTTCTTGTAATCTTGCAAAAATGTATTTTTCCATTAATTTAGTTGCATTAGCGCAGATGTCCGAAAATAAATGCGAGAGAGAATTTTTAAGTGAAACTTAAAGGTTGTTGTTAGTTTCCAAAAATTTCTTCAATAATTTTCATTTTGAGATGAATCTATTTATAAATTTAGTTTAAATGATTTTATCAAATAATATCAAAAAAGGTTGAGAAAGTTTTGTCGTTGCAAATTCTTGCTTTTGCTTTTATATATTGCAATTTTTTGCACTTAAAAAATTTTCGAATTAAAAAATTCACAGCTTGAAAGTTTTTTTTTCAGAAAAATGAGCGCCGCGTTCATTTTTCTTAGTCATCGATTTTCTTTCTCGTCAATCTCCGCCTTAAAGAAACTCCAAAAAGGAAAAAAAAAAGATATAGAGCACTTAAATTTGACGGTCAAAGAGGAGAAAGGAATTAGAGACTATTCAAAACTTAACTAAACTAATAATCTGGAATGAGTGAATTTAAAGATAAGAAATTGTTCCAAATGATTTGATTTTAACCGAACTTATTTTCTTTAGCTATTAAATTTACAATGTACGCTTAGGGAGGTGAATATTTGACATTTTAAGTATCGAATTTAAAAATACACAACCTAGATTTGCAGAAGGCTTAAAGTACGATCAATATATCGTTTTGAAAATAAAAAATGAAATTAATGTCTTGCAAAAATTATGAATTTTGATAAAGTCTAGAAAAAAATGTGTTCTAATTTTATTTATACAAATAAAAAAATATTAATGATCCCGACTGTCTGATAGTACAAGGTGTTGTCAAAGATAACTGTATTGTTCAAGAAATTTTCAAATTTAAAGAAAAATGGAATCTTTTCATCTCATAGAAGTCAAAATGCAAAAATGAATTAGAGCAGTAATTGTTGAAATTGCATAGAATCGGGAAAAAAGCCAACAGGTGATCTTTCGTAAGAAATCAGTATTCACAGTCAAATTTTAGAAAACTAATTAAGAAATACAAGACCGTAGTCTCATCATTTATTCTAATACATAAAAATGAATTAATGGATTTGAATCAACTAAAAGATTCTTAATTTGCGTAACTGTTTGCAGAATTCAGGACAAAATTCATTTGTTAGGCAACAAATAGAATTAAACCAAAATATAAATTTTAAATTTACTCCGGCATATACATCATTGAATTTGGAAGAAAAAAAAGGAAAATGCTTTCAAAAGTTTTCAAATCTTAAGATTTGATCAAAGAATTGGAATTTTGCATGCATGCATACAGGAAATTTGAAATTCTTTTTCGATACAAATGTTTTTTTTTCAAAACTTGAAAAACGATCAATAAACTCCTGCTATAAAGTGAATAATGAATCAAAATGTACTATTAAAAAAAATTGTAAAAGGTTTTTCTTCGTTTAAAAAAAAGATTTTTTTGTTTAAAAAAAGAAAAAATATTTTATTTTGCTGAGATGAATAAAAACAAATGCATTGTTTTTGCTTAATTTTTTATAGCATACGAAATTATTTTTTTGATTGCAAAGTTAAAATATTTTACATATTGTTAGTTCATTTTCGTAAAGTTTAATGTCATTCCCGAAATATGTCAAAGAATGATATGAGCAATATGGCTATTTTTAAGTCGTTGAAATATTATGTTAGTCAAAATTTAACAATGAAGTTTATTTCTGGCACAAAATATCTGAAAACAAATCATTAGGCTATTTTTTTCTTTGTTTTTTCCAAGTCAGGCAATAATAATAATAAATGACAGCTGTGTTATTGCACAACAAATTTTATAATCTTCATTTTACAACAGCTTGCGTAAGGCGTTGTAATTTTCATTCCTAAAATACATTAAATTTCTTAATTGCTTGTGGGAAGCAAAATTCAACATTAGCCTAATTATTTCGTCAAAAATATTAAAAAATTTTTCGAAATATGAAATTTCAAATAATTCAATGGGAACATTTTTTTTTGCCCCAAAATAATTGCTAAATAACAATTAAAATTGGCTCCCTTCATCATTTTGATATGAATTTACAATTCAGGTTGCAATTGCAAAATAAAATTCATTTTTAAGCGAAATAATCGAAAACGATTAAAAAAAATACTTTTCATAAAAAGAATGCTATTTTTAACCAATTTTGAAATAAAAATAAAATTTAAGGAAGTTAATGAATGAATATTTTGCTAAAACTAAAGCAATAATAGCGATATTTTCGTGATATTTTGTTCACATTGAGTGATTGCTCTTTGCAACGTGGAACAAATTCACAAAATGAAATTTAAAAAACATCTCTGAAAGCGTATAATGTTCACGAGAATACCAAAACTCATGAGAATACTAAAGCATTTATTATAGAATTTCCGAAAAGCACAAATTATTACTGTAGAATAATTTTTATTTTTTCTTTTAAAAATTCGTTTAAAAATGAAACACGAACAATATTAAAAAGAATGAAAAGATAAATAATTCAATTTCATTTTTAGACTTCGAGATTCTATTAAGCAAGTGATATTAAAAATTGTTTGTTGGACAAGAAAAAGTTTCAATTCATTTTAATTCTTTTTAAAAATATTGTTAGCATTAGAACTCGGAAGAATTCATGAATGTAAAAGCTGGCACTTTCTTTGCATTTTATGGAAAAAAGTTTCGCAACATAAGAAAATATGTTTAAAACCGATATCTAATATTAATCATTTTTTATTTCTCAAAAAATTTTGAGGCAAAATTTCTCGATAACATTTGTTACAGAACTTTTAAGAATCAAATTTACTGAAGAAAATAAAAGAAGAAAAAAAGATTGTCAATTCTTAAAAAAGAATGGGCGATAATCAGATTTAACAATGAAAAATGTAATAATGAAAAATGATTAAATTTTGAGCACTGATATGGTTTTGTGAAATGAAATAAAGAAAGAGAAAAAAAATGAGAATGAGGAGAATTTGAAATTCACACATTTAAAAAATAAAAGAAATCTTTACATCAACAACAAATTTATTCTTTAGATGAAAATTTTTTGAAGGCAAAAAAGAAAAAAGATAAATATGAAAATTTTTTTTTACAAACAGTGAAACTGGAATGAATTGAACTCAGTTTTTCCGAAACAACACAATGGATTGACAAAATGATAAGCAACAGTGCGTTGAAAAAAAAAAAAATGGAAATGATATTATTCGACCAGTTGAATATTTTTGTAATTTAAATGTTGAATTAAAGATTCAAGAATTTTGAGGGAACTGTTGAAAAAGGATGTTTTGTGATAAATTGCAAAAGCAATAAATAAAAGTGCAAAAAATCATTCTCCAATATACAAGTTGATTTTTTTTTTTTTTCACAATCTTTTCACATTCGCGAAAAAACAAAAATGACTATACGCTGATTGTTGTAACGATTAGTGAGAGAATGAAATTTTTCCTCTTTGACCTGTTCCATCCATTCTTTATTTCACATGTTGAAATTGATAGCCTTGTGAATGATGAATGATACGAAGAGCAATAATGCTAATATGACTCGAAACTGTTCTGACCGGGAAGTACGAAT
This sequence comes from Acanthocheilonema viteae, assembly GCA_900537255.1. NCBI lineage: Eukaryota > Metazoa > Nematoda > Chromadorea > Rhabditida > Onchocercidae > Acanthocheilonema > Acanthocheilonema viteae. Next base: position 6,775 of record UPTC01001518.1, read on the forward strand.
GGGTTATGGTAATGTTTATCTTTAATTAACTAAAAGAATTAAGAAAATAAAAATAATCTTGATCAAATGTTTGCTTTTTGTAAAATTAAATGAAAAAGATTAATTATACAAGCTTTGTGCCAAAATCTTTTCAACATCAGAATCTCTGTATCAGAATCTTTGTATCAGAATCTTTGTATCAAGAAGTATTTTTTCATTTTACGAAAAAAATCCCGTTACTTTTTTTAAATAACTGATTAAACTGCAAGAAATAACTGATTAAACTTACTTTTTTTTTAATAACTGATTAAACTGGAAGAAATTTCACTGCATGATGAAAATTGCTAACATTAAGCAGTAAAAATCAGATTTATGCATGTATTGTTAATGAGCGAAAAAAAACGCTCTGTTTAAAGGAGCAAATTATAAAATATTACGAAATGATTCCTCGAAATGAAATTGGAATGTTCGATGAGAACATTTTCACTTCTTCAATATTATTCCAATTTGCATTTGTGATTTTATCATGCACATCAATCGTATCAGAATAACTTGTTTTGCATGTTGCATCTGTTAGCAAGATGTAATAGGTAATCATTTCATACTTTTCTTGAAGTATCATTCAATTTCAATTAATCAGAAAATGAATACAACAAAATTAAAGATTTGCTTATCAAAAATGTTTTAGTACAATTAACAAATGATATTTCTTAACAATTAAACAATAGGAATTAAATATTTTTTGATAAGAATAATATGAAAAGAATTGAAGTCGGTAAAGCATTTTTGATAATTTTGTAGAAAAATTTAATGAAGTTAACTAAAGAACGCATATGAATTAAATCTCAAAATAAACAGATAAACAGATCAATTTAACTCAGGAATAATTTTTTCCATTATCACTAAAAAATATTTCGTACCTGTCATACCTATTTTTTGGACAAGAAAGAGAGCAATAATTGCAATCCAAAAATTAATTAGGATGAAATATCATACAAAATAATGATTATCTCGAGAAACTAACATTTCAAATAAATTTCTTCATTACCCAAAATGAGCGGATAAATTTTATGAAATCATATATTTCTCTAACTTAAATTATCTATTTTCTTCCCTATATCAAAAAAATTCTTTTTCTATGACGACATGAAATATCATCCAAAAATGTGCTATATGAGGGAACATTACTTCTATGGATTAATGAGTATTAATTAAAACAATGCTTAATGGTAAGAATGAAATTATGCAAACAAAAAGTCACGTTTCATTTTTCACTCATTGATTGCTACTCGGTCCATCTCCCGACCCATCATTGCGAAAGTTTGACATTCCGTTAAGCAATGCCGCAGCTGTAATGTACTGTTGCAGACTGAGAGGCTGAATGTTTGATGGTTGCGCCATTCTGCTAGCAATCGATTCGCCATTTGCGCTAGCTATTCTGAAAATTGAAAACAAAAAAATCTCAAAAAAGTGGAAAATTTCAGGAAGGATCAATCAATTGATCAATTAATTAATTAATTCAATTAAAAAGATAATTCATTGATAGCTTACTCTCTTCCTTATTTTCTCCATCTCAACTCTTTTCTCTTTTCATGAGGAAAAAAAAATAAGAGATTTAAGGAAGAATAGGAATTAAAATTTCATAAAAATAGATTTAATTGTAAAAAAGACTGATTGCTATGTCGATATAAAATCAGATCCATTAGGCTTGAATGTATATTCCCAACAAACAGTTCCTCTTTCATATCATTATTTTTTTGATAAGAATTGAAGTGCAACTTTTAAAAGTGCACTTTTTTCTCCTAGCAATACATTAAACAATAAAATGCGACATTTACGCTTTATAACAATGTTAAAGAAAAAAAAAGCTTACCCAGTCATTATATGATTATAGTATTCTCTGGAAGAATTATCATAGACACCGAAAATCGGTGAATTAACTGAATTCCACATATACTTCATGGTGAACGGATCCAAAAACGGAACATCCAATCCATAAAAGCGAGGATATTGTGCCGCAGTCGGTGTTATTGTTTGTTGTCGACGCGGAACGCTACAGCGCAGAAGATTTATTTTAATCATTTTTACATAAACTATGAGAATTTTTTGCAATGGGAAAGATTTTAATTCATGAAATTTACTTCAAATAGTTGAAGTAAACTTTTCTATGGATAATTTTAATAATGTGAAATTTTTTTTAATTTTTTCAATCTAATTACATGTTTTAGTTATGCATGAAATTTACCCCGCTGTTGCTCTGTTCAATCGTTTACCGTAGCAATCAGTAACCTCAAATGCATCCATATCAAATCCCAACGATGCAAGTGCTTGACGTGTATTTATTGTATATGCATTGTACGAATATTGTTGCGCAAAACTGTATAGCAAATTTATATTCGTTTTATTCAATGGAAAAGATTATATACTGATTAATTTGATTGGAATAATATGAATGGAAATTTTGTGTAAATTTTTTTTTTCAACGAATCACTTTTGATTAAAATTATTTTCATGTTTTCCTTTTTTTTTTCTCTCAACTTTTCTTTCACAACAATGAGAAATATCCCATTGATTAATGTGCGAATTTTTGTGACGAAAAATTAATTTTTGTAGGGTTCAAATTTAATGTATTTCAAAATTTGAAAAATGATTTAATTTCAAAAAGTTTTTTTGTGCATCAAAAGAATGGGAAAACCTTCACTTAAAGTACCTAAAAATGGCCTCTTGTCCACATCAAAAATCAACATTTTTTCCCAAATTTCTTAAAAAAAGTAGGAAAAATTTAGTTTGAATTTTGAAAAAAAGAAAAAGGATTTTAATATACTTTATTAAATTACATTTATTAATTAAAATTTAATTTCGAAAAACTAAGTTATAAAAATTGGAAATTATTTAGAGTGACTCAACCTTTCATCATATAATGTTGCACGTCTGTTACTCTGAAATGTAATCTATTTTAATTATTATTGAATTGAAATTTTACTTCATTAAAATTAATAAATAACTGGATAAAGTAGTGATTTTAATTGAATGATTAAGTATAACCGGATCTAAACAAAGTTTTCAAAAGGAAAGTAAAATCATTTCAATTGATTATTTATTTTTTTAAAAATGTGCATGACTGTAAAATATAGTAATTCATCTGAAAATTTATTGACTTTTAATGATTTAGCTAATGAAATTACTGCTTATTTATTGAATCATTAATAATTTTTAATTTATCAAACCTCATTGCTCCCATTCGCAAATACCGGAAGATTATTCACTCCGTGGACTGTATTTTCCGCTCTAATTTGGCCAATACTGATTGCTGGGAATAATGAACGATTACCTCAATTTTATAGCCTTACTTAAAGATAGTTAAATATCGAAAATGAAATAAAGTAATATAAAACAGTATTCTAGGACGATTACAAATTAAACTCATTCTTTCAATTTTAAACATTCAACAGACATTAGTTTATCTACAATCAAAAATGTTCTTTACATTAATTTAGACTTGAAATTAACTAAAGTTAGTTTGTTCCTTTATATAATTTTACATTAGAATAAACTAAAGCAATCTATGGCATTAATTAATTATGCGGAAACATTTACGAAGCGCTATTCGGGAAGCAATAGTTGGTCGATAAGTACCATTAATAATCGATAATTCCAGTAATTGCTTACGTTTTAGCTCATCTTCACCATCTGGCTAAAAAAAGCAAAAAAATGAATTGTGAAAAATTAGAACATATTTTGATTGATGCTTTATATTTGTCGCTTTTGTTGAATGTATTGTTAAAATGGACATGAATAATACCATAAGTGTAACAATTTTAAAAAAATAATTTTTTTTTTCTTCCTTTTGAACTTTAACAAATAACTTAATTGGTTAAACGTTACAAAAATATATTTGCTAGATAAATTCAAAAGTAAATAATCAATGAAAAATGATTAAAAAGCAATGTACCGGTGGAATAAGCATATAACGAATACATTCAACAGCTCGTTTCATTTTATCCTTTGCCGCTTCTTCGAAATCTTCACATTGAACCAAAACATGCAAATTTTCCTTCATATTATCGTTGTAGATAGTTTGACGATGCGAGCTACCCTTAAATTATAACTTTTACTGTTTATATAAACTTTTTTCCAAAAAATTTTCTGAATTTTATTAATATTTTTGTGTTTTTAATTAAATTATATGAAAATGATTTGAAAGAATTGAAAAGATAATTTTATTCATTGATTTTGTAGAAAAAAAAAGGAAACAAAACAACCTCACGGATTGATCCACGTCCACGAACCATTATACGGCAACCGGATTCTTCCTCAAGTTGTTTTGCTGTCATTCCACGTGGACCAAGAATACGTCCAACAAAATTATACTGTAAAAATAAAACAATAAAAGGGATAGTTTGTTTAAAGTTTTAAATTTAAAATTTTAAAATTTTAACCAAGAATATATCTAACAAAATTTTATTGTAAAAATAATATGAAAAATGAATGTAAAATTTCAAAATTTCGAGAAATTCATAGTTTATTTGTCTGGTTGTTTCAAAATTGCTAAATTTTTCAAGAAATTTTACAGTTTTGTAATTAACAAATATTAAAAGAAAAGTAACATTGGGATATTCATTCACTGGAATGAATATTTTCTCTTGCAGGAGAACTTTTTTTCCGTTTGTTGTAATTGGTGGTTTATCATCGGCAGCTTTTTGAGGTATTTCTCTTTCTGATGTTTCCACTGATTTTTCTTTTTTCGCTCTCTCTTCATTAACCTCCGTCATTCGTTTAATATTTCCACGAATTTTAGCAATTTCTGTATCATAAAAATTTTCAAAATTTCAATGATTAACCAAAAATTAGTTCTACAAGGAGTACGAATTCAAACGAACTGTTACAGAAAAATTCTTCGATTAAAGGAAAGCAAAAGCTTGATGCTGCTCGTTTTAAATGCTAAAATGATTTTTATTTACCTTTATCAATGAGAAGAACAGAATGTTTGAATTTAAAAATGTTTGGTAGCGCTTTCAATTTTTCCTTTTCCTTAAGAAGTCGTGTCAAATATTTCATATTTGCCTGCATAATTCAGAAAAAATTATTTAAGATTGCTTTTTCATCCTTTAAAATCATTTTAATTCCAGTTTGAAACTTTTTTCTCGTTAAATTTCATTTATTATTAAGAAGAGAAAAAGAGTTATCAAAAGCTTTTTCAGATTTCTAATATTTTAGAATGAATTTTCTGTATGAATGATTATAATGTTTGAAAATTGCTGGTCTACAAAGTGATAATAATAGGATGATTTGAATTAATCTTGCAGAAAATATATTGAATTAGAATTGACTAAATCAACACTAACTTCTCGAGTCAGATATGTTCGAGAACCAGCGAAATGAAATTTCAGTCGCTGCTTATTGGTGTTATTAGGATTCTCGTTGAAATTTTGCTTTTTACTACCGTCACTTTTAGCACCGGCAATTGAAACTGTTGACTTTTTCTTATCTTTTGTATCATGATCATCAGTAATTGATTCTGTTGTTTCTAGATTGTTCGAATTAATTGATTCCGTTGTTTCTCCAGTGTTCGAACATTCAGTAACTGAAGATAGTAATCAATTTTTCCATTAATGACATTTCAAATATGCAAATTCTGAAGAAGTTAATCCATCTTATAATCAGTTGATATAAATTTAAAAAAAAAAATAATATTTTCCTTTAAAATTCGAAGGTGATACAAAAACTTTGCATATTTCCTAAAAATACTTAATAATGTGATGCATGTTTAAGAACTTAGAAACATTTGACAAAACCTAATTGATAATTCTATTTCTAAGTACCACAGTTTTGCCGATCATTATTTTATCAGATGATGTTTGATCAAAGTACCTTCTGATTCTTTGAGATCCAGGCTCGCAATATATTCAGTAATGCTACTTTTTTCCGAATCACTCTAAATATACAAAATTTTATTTATTAATTATTTGTTTATATTACAAATGTATTTATATGCCATGCCATTTGAATGATTAAAACGTTAAGTAAATCTTTCCTCATACTGTAAATTTCTCTTACGTTCCTATTTATTGCTTGTAAAAACATTCAAGAAAATTAATCAATAAATTAACCATTTTTGCTCCTTTTGTTATCAGCAATAAAATTGTTCGTTGAATATATATGAGATAACAAGCGATAGGTATTCTAAATAAATTTGATGACACTTTACTTTGAATTGAAAAACGAAAAAACTAATAATAAAAAATGATTTTGCCATTTCAATCTCATTTTAAGCATAAAAATCATGAACATTTAGATCGGCGTGATACCATCCGTCAAGATCACGCTATAACTACGTCAATAACGCTCTGTAGGCCTCTCAAATGACGCATGCAATCCAAACAGCAAACTAATCGTTCTAATCCATCTATTAATCTAACTTTTTTTTAAAAATCTATTAATCGAAATTTTTGTTTGAAGCGAAAAATTCCATACAGTTATTTCCCCTGGTGAAATTGCTGTATCGCGTAATTACAATTCTTTCCTATTTTAAATTTAAATTCTAATAAAATCAATGCATTTATCAAAATATTCACAAGAGTATGCAATTTCAAAAATTATTACGGTTTTTCTTTCAAAAATTTTCCTAAATTTTACTTAAAAAATTTAGAATTTTAAATTTTACTTATTATTTGTCAAAACCCACTATTTTATTTTAAACTTCTCCATCAGTTTTGGAAATTTCAAATTTCACTTATAAAATTTAGAATTTCAAATTTCACTCACTATTTTATCAAAGAAAACTAGCAGTACTACAATACTGGGTTAGAAATATTGATGAAATCTCAGTAAAACACTTCCAAATTTTCTCAATCAAATCCTCTTGCAAATACTGGACCTTAACAAAGTATAACCTGGTAGAATCTTCAATTCCATAAAGCTTACAACTTACTCGAGAGATCAATGATCGAAAACAACCGCCTGTCAAGCAAAAAAAAAACGAATTGTTTTCCTTTTCGTACTATTTATAATGTCTTTCACGATTTATGCAAATTTTTTGCCGTATCATAATACCATATTGTGAGTATACACAGCTTAACTGAAATGGTGTCATATGCAAATTTTTTAGAAGTAATTTCATCATATCATCTTAAGAATATAGCATTCTTCTAAGAAAAAGAAAGCATGTTAACGAGAAATATGCAAATTTTTTCGAACTAATTTCTTTATCACATCATCTTAAGACTTTTTTCCACAAAAAAGAGTACGAGAAATATGCAAATTATTGGCAATTACTGATGCCCTGAATCAGATAGCATGAGTTATGTTAGAAATTTGAATTAGAATTCTGAAAAAATTTAACTGGATGATTTTCCGGATTTTTTAAATTTGTTTTTCATTTATTGTTTTTTTCTTTTCATTTATTGTTTTTTTTCTTTTGTAGAGAGATTGATTTTATAACTTTAAGTTTTGAAAGCTAAAAAGTTGGTTTACATTCTAATGAAAGCAGAGAGAGGGAAAGGTGAGGGAGAAGGAAGGAGTGAGAGAGAAAGAGGGAAAGGGTAAAAAAGTTTGAGAATTTGAGTGGTTTTTCTTATAAGTGAAAAATTTAATACCTCGGGAATGGAAATAAATCTGATTGCTTTTCACTTTTATTGAATTGTCGAATTTCTTCTTGTCATAAATAGAGGACATTTCATATTTGACTTTTGCTTAATAATACCATGCACTTCATTGCAATTATTGATTACATCTTATGGCAATTTAAAATTTCATCAAATAAATTCGTTTAAAAATGAATTTGATTCAACAAGCTCACACATACAGCAGCTGGCAGCACACTCTCACACCTTTTTTTCTTTTCCTTATTCCATCTTTTCATCCCGATAGTTATCAGTACGATGTCAGTATCCATCTGATAATTCTGGGACTTTTCTTGATATCAGTATTATCAACTAAACTTCTGTTCAATTTACATTATAATCGGTTTGTCCGTCTAACCACGACTGAAATAGCAGATTGGTACAAACGTGTGGCGGAATGCGTCCATTCCATTGACCTATTGTGGTTCGAATAATTTATAATTATTCGGATTATTGTTGATGGAAGCATGAATGCGTGCAAATATTAATTCCGAAATTTCGAATTTCATTTTCTTCCTAAAATGTCATTTCATATACTTTCCGTTAATATAATTTTATTACTGTTTGTTTTATTGTATTAAAATGAGTTCTCATTCATCCCATTGAATGACGTTAAAGGCTATCATTTTTTCAAATGTGAGAGAGAGAGAGAGGGAGAGAGATTAATTGCAGATAATTACAATGTAGAAGGAAGGGAGTAACTTCAATTTTCAGAAAAAAAAATCATTTTAGGCAAAATATTGAATGACGAATATATATATATA
>UPTC01001519.1:0-15132 GCA_900537255.1 Acanthocheilonema viteae
AACACAAACATTTTCTCCTGCTGAACAGCGTATGAGCAGAATATGAATCGTCGCTGACACATAAAGTTGAAGGTGCTATCAATGCTGTCATGCTAGTGGATGGTATATGTATCACATTTGACAGCAACTTTGCATCTGTAACTGCTGCTTATTTATGCAAAGAATCAGTAATCTCCCAAGATCATAATCAAATTCTGCCATCACTTAGATTTTCATTCCTTGGTCTTTGATGATAGCAAAGAAAAAATTTTTTAATTTCAAAAATTTACAGCAGCATCATGGTTAAAAAAGAACTCAGAAAGACTTTCATTATTACATTAGCTAAAGCCAAGAAAGTGTATATAAACATAAAAATTAAACATAGTCCGTAGTAGAGAAGAAAATGTAATCTAATAGATAGGAGATAATGTAGAAAAGAAGATTAAGTTGGATATAGAAAGTTTAACAGCACTATTTTTCATTAAAAGTTGACCCACTGCTCATATATCCAATTTAATATCTGTCAGCAAAGATGTCTTGACTTGTTTTCCTAAAGCTAAATAACTAGGCCTAGATGAGAGTGCTTCTTCGTTAATTAAAACGCTGATGAGAATGTCTAAAAAATATTCATCACTTCGAACATTGACGATTCCTAGGAATAAAAATATAGCTTACACTCTTTCCCATCAAACATCTCTTCCGCCCCTTCTTTTCAAATCAGCAAATGAAAAGATAATCATTCAAGTTGTTTTAGATAGTAGTAATAAGTAAACAATGACAAATTTTCGAAAACAAACAAATGAACAAAATCAAATCTTATATGGAGGAAGAATGACTGATCACTAGAATGGAAATAAAATAAAATAAAAATAAATCTTTTCCAAAACCATAGGTTGAATTTCACACTGAAACATTAATGAATGCTAATCGATTAAGTTAAGCCGCGAATCTTTCGGCAAAAAACAAATGGAAAATCTAACAGTGATTTCGAACACCTATTTAGGGAAATTTTTTGTATCGGAAAGAAAACTAAAAAGCTTACTTTTACCACATTTTCCACTTTCCAATAAGCCATTCTTTTGCTGCAATATAACAGAATGTTCTAACTCGTAAAGATCCCTTGTCTTCGCTGCTTCAACAACGTTCGTTTGACATGTTCCGTACTTTTGAGTACTAATATCGGGTACTATAGGCACTGAGACCTAAATCAACTCTTGATAGACAACTTTCGATTTATAAATATGTGTAAGTATGCAAGATTTCACAACCAAATAGATTCCGACAAAAATGAGTTAATGGTAGAGAACAAACACAGATTACCATATATGAAATCCACACTCTTAAGATTATAATTTTGAATTTATAATACAATGATATTAAGGAGTTTTCAAAAACAAACTTTTTTGACCTGTCGTGGCATTTGCTGCACTATCGTACAACCTGAACGTGATCCCAAACGTGATGGCATTACAATTACTGAAAATGAACAACTGATACTGTAAATTGTATTTCATATTAGTAAAATATCGACAGGACTTAAAAGTGTTTCTATAAATTCGTGCACTACAGCAAATGAGATTTAAGAAGAAGCAGAGTTAACCATTATACATCAATCAATTTCGAATTCTAATTATTTCTGAAGACAAAAACGCAGAAAATTTTAGCTCATAAAAAATGTATGTGTATTCGGATCTATAAATTTTAAATCCAATTTTTTTTTGTGGTACAGTGCCATAGTTATCAAGTGTAGTGATACTTGGAATACAAAAATTGATATGTATTCAAGTATTATAAGACTTCATAGCTGCAGCAGCACTGTGCCGTAAAATTACCTGAGCTATGTTTCTAGTATTATTGAAAGATCATTTTTACTGAATTCAGTGGGCTTTTTACCGTCTTTCTCTCTCATCCTGCTCCAACCATTTTAACTAATTTTGCTACAAAGTAGAAATACCAAACATGCTATTTTCAAACTGCCATGATGAGAGGAGGTGAAGGACTTAAACGGAAAATTTTGAGATGCCTCTTTAACCTTTCTGCTAGATATAAAGTACAACATCACAACTAAATTTTACTTTCGCCATAAACATCTACATTAATTGGCCGAGAGAAATGTTGAATGTTTCGAATAGTGAGGACATCGATTAGTCTTGTCACTGATACCAGTGATCATATATATTGCTGTTGTTGTAACAACACAACAAAGGCTTTTCTCCAGTAGACATAACTTTGGAAGAAAATGATTTACCTTTATGTTTTTTTATAGTAGCATGCATTCGATGGGTCAATAGTGGTCTCAGGATGACTGAGTTGAAGGCATAATATTCATTCAGAGATATTTGTACAGTACCTTAAAAGAGATATTATCAGCGTTCTGACAGCTTTTACACCATGAAGTAACGAAGAGAATCAACAAAATCGCAAAACAGAAGCAGGGTGAAGGAAAGAACAAGATGTAGCATCAACGAAAAAAAACATTTCTAATTTGAAAGCTGGTAGCAAGTAAAGAAAACTTAATTAAATGCATGCTGAATCACAACTGGTATTTAGAGAATCAAAAATGAATTTTCTTTATCAATGACAATTACTGTCTATCAAACTTAACATATATACTCATCCTGAACAAGCCTTTTCTGGAGATTAGACGAAATTTTACGGGACTAAATGTCTTATAATGAGCAAATGTCTTACGTCTTAATGATTATATATTACTGTGACAAGTGAACGTTACCCATCCTCAGAAGAATTGGTATTACCTAGAATAGATGAGAAGCCAATGTTGCAGAAAGACAGCTTCTACCACTTGACGATTAGCATCCCATTCTGCGCCTAGAGAGCACGTGAGTTATTTTCAAAGCTTGCTATACAGCATGTAATCCGCCAGAACCATATTTCTTATAATTGTTGATTCAAATTGTTCATGTCTTCTTCGGAGGTAAATAGTAAAGTTTTGCATAAATCGAGGGTATAAATTTAAAGTTGCTCTAACAAATCTGATACAATTAATAAAAGCTGTAATCTAAACGAATGACAATTCAAAAATAGCTGTTCCCACTGAATGGTCAATTATAAAACAGATCGATTAGTTATAAATTCTCTATTGAACCCATCTCAAATATTTCGTCACAATGTGGCATTAATAATGGTTAGGCAATGGCATCATATTGTGGAATTTTTCATGATATGTTGCCATTGCCGAACCATTATTATTTTTTACAATAATAACTAAATTCAAAAACTTTTCAAATGAACAAGTTCCTTATTAAGCCGACCTTGTATGATTTTAACTTTTATTCATCTTTTCTTCAACATAATTTTCGACCTTAAAAATCATATATTGTTATGTTGAAAATAAAAAAATATAAAAATAGAGCAAATAAAAAAAATATAAAAATATTAAAAGTCGTTTTAGAATTCCGATTAAAAAGCATTCACTGTTCATGTATGCTTTTCACTGCTTGATAAATGCTCATTTCATTTCGAAGACAAATTCCATTGAAAAATATGTTGTATAATTAAAGATAAAAAAAATTTGCAATACTAAGCGTAAAAATGACTTCGCTAAACGACCAAAAAAAAAAGCCCCAAAAAAAAGCTCACTTCTGTTGAAATAAATTATTGCCTTCTACTCTCATATGCAAATCAAATGAAATTTCACACTTACTAGCAAATATTAAATATTGTCAGCAAAAGTGCTAAATATTAGTTCCGTTCTATCATTCTTAATCACGACAGAAGTGGAATAATAAAAGAAAATCGAGAAGAATAGAAGAAGAGTATCTGAAAATTAAGGTTTTCTCTCATAAATCCATTCTTGAATAAGCTTAGTACTTTAAATCAGCTCATGGCTGATATCATCACTCTCTGTACTTAATCTCTGGTAGTAGTATACTTAGCATTTCATGCTACCAAAAGATCCCAGTAATTTTTAGACAATCAGATAATAACGAGTGAAAACGTAAAAATTGCAAAATATATAACATAATAGAAAAGTTCAGATTTTAAGAGAATGTAAACTATTTAGTAAAGACAACAACACATTGCAGCATGAGGAAGTCATTTATGGAAATTGGATATCGATCTTTTACAGACACACAACCTGAGCGCTACAGTTCACAGACAATTCCGCTGGTCGACCCATATAAATTGACACGATAGCTGAGGATGCACAACAGCAAATCAATAAACTGTCCTGTAACCGTCAACGAACTGTATCGAGTTTTTCTTGTTGACGAACTCAAAACATGCAATCTAATCTATCAACAGTAATACTTCGACAATAGCATCCAAGATATAAACACTGAAAACAATAATAATAACAATGATAATAATAATTAGCGACTCATCAACTGTTCACTCATATTTCGCATCACTAAAGGTCACCCCATTAAGCGCAATACAGCGAACTCGGCCTGACTCTGCTTATTTGTGTACTCCTCGCTTTCATTAATGCTTGCTATGGTATCATTTGACGAATGATAAAATGCATTACAATGGGTTTTTTGATAAAATTCTATCAAACCGGAAACTAATTAACTCAAAATAATCCAAACATTTTCCGGCGAAAAATGCAAAATAGGTAAATACAAAATATTCCACGCAAAAAAAATGTTTAAAAAAACGAAAAATAGTTTTAAAACAGTAAGAGAGGGTAGAAAAATTATTTTTCAATGAAAGGATGGGAATTGTAGTAACAAATTGGGAGAAATCGGACAACAGAAAAAACACCTAAACTTCAAGAATAAAAAAAATTCTAAATCATATCAGTATTAATCAGAATTTTTCCTAAACTTTGAAATTTCGGTATTCGTATCATTTAGAAAAAGGGAATAAGAAAAAGGAATGGAAGGAGGCAAGGACAAGCTAATCTTTCTATGAGTTCTCTTTAAAATTAGTTTGGAGAATAGAATTTCCGATCATAATATGCTTACTGAAATAACTTCATTAGATTTTATGGAAACTTCTGGTGATGCCATCTCTGGCCAAACATCATCTCTTTAGACAGGCCTACCGCCCATTCAGTACTGACAATTATCAATGATTCTGATTAGCTGCTCCTTCAGGGTCAACATATTGCAGAGCCTTTTCGACCCTTTTGCAGCTTCTGCGAATATTTTCCTCATGTGTAAATAAAATAATCAAATTTTGTAATGAACTTTGCTGTTAAAAGAGTGCTCAAGATTAAGAAAATTTAATACGTCAACTTGTTAAAGATTTCACATTATTTAAATACTATTCTAAGTAACAGCGGACAACATCAAACATATACAACGCTTATTACTTATGAATATAAATGCAGAGGAGGATAAAGTGGAAATTCATTGTTAACTGTACTTCTTTCATTTGTTATACATGTAGAGAGATTGAACATTCCAATTTTTTATATTTTAAATGTAAAGAAACACCAAATATGGATTGCGAAGAATTGATCGCCAGCAGAGACAAGAGACAGATGCACCCGGCATTTAACAACTTTCAGCCTATTTCAAGTGCTCTGTACACATATTTATAAGGATATGATGATTTGCTATAAGCTAAACAGTTGCCTATCAATAACGGTTTCCTCCTCCATCCTTCTTGTATTTTACTCTCATGAATCTATACCATCACTACGGCACCTTGTCATTTCGAATTACCGACTAAAGCTCCTCCTTAATCACAGCAGTTAATTTCAGCGCTAAACTGAACGTTAACTTAACGATCTGTACCTCAGCACATTATAAATTTATGAATACAAAAATTAATATTAAATTTTTTATTCCTTTACAGTTATACACATCCGCGGCAATAGGAGGACACAGTTCACTTTTTTTTAATGACCTGCTCTACTATCATCCCAGCTAATAAGATAATTTTTAGACTGATACTTTAAAAAAATGAATAAGAATCGAACTGTAGTACATTATCATTAATGGATCGTTGCAACGACGATTCAAATCTTGACAAAGCAAATGCAACCACGAGGGACCAATGTGGAAAATCAGCGCAGCACGATCCGAACACATACGGTAGACCCAATAGTCGTCACACCTTCACGGTCAAATTGGTGACCGAGCTGGACAATGGACCGGTCACCCAGCACTAAAACACACATACAAGCACACACGCAAACATACATACATACACACATACACATACACACACGATAAATGTATACAAATACTTATCCTCCCTCATATGCATATGCGCACTACAGACGTTATTTACATATGCATATACATATATGTGGAAAATTTCCTCCAAAACTGCGCAATAAAACCTCTTTCCTGCAAGTGTTATAGGAGAAGTTGGCTAGCTTTAAGCACTAAGGTCTGTAGTTTGTCGGGAATAGGACGAAGTTAGAGGTTGTGAGAACAACAGCTGCATTAATATTATCAAACTAACAGATCGTTCTGTCGAACTTCCAAAATTTCCAAAATCCAAATTCATTCCGGATAAACTCAGAAAGAAATCATAAAAGAAGAAACTATGTGAAGCCTTAAAAAAACGGAAATAAGTGTGAAAAAGAATGAAGATAGCATGCTTTCTTTCGGCGAATAATAAGTCATATGCTTACTACATTCCGAATTTCACGTTTATCGAAGGATAGTAGATCGATTAGGTGATAGATCATTGGAAAATAAAAGACTCAACACGCAGCCAATAGATTAGAGGGATTGAAAAAAAACTCAAGCAAATATTCGATGATAAGTTCATTCCTTTTTGAAATGAAATAAAAGCCCAAATTTAAGATTTCGAGCTTCCCTGAGTAAATTTGTGGTCAACAAATAATTTCCTGTTAAACTGTTAATATGGAATCAACCATTTCTCTTAATATAAGTTTAAGTACCTAACTAAATTTTTCTGAAAAAGAATGCGGATTCACAACCACCTAATTAAGAGTGCAATCACCATGAAAAAAAAACTCACAGATGTATTTAAAGTGAAAACGCTTCTATAAAATATAATAACGAAACTTCTACAAGTCAATTAATCACAGCTTGAAAGCTCTACATGTTTGATATATGTGTACCATAATGTCGTATAACTTTCTACGAACAAATCTTTTCACTGCACTACTTTATACCTATGCTTTTACTTATCGACCTACAACAGTCACCTTCCAACAGTGTTATCATATAATGATTTGAAGATGATGATCTAAAACAAGAGAAGAATCGGAAAACTATCAACAAATCATGACGTCTGAGTTTCCCAAGCAATAAGATTGCAATTTATAAATTTTATCCACCCATACCAATCATTAGAAAAAACTATCGCAAATATCAACAAGAATCAAAAAAATCTTTCATCTTTTAAAAAGAATGACATTATTCAAAAATTCAACCCCAAAGGACATAGATGTGCTTAAAATTTCAAACAGCGCCATAACCTGCTGAGTTGAAGAAAGATAACATACGAAGATCATAAAAGCGACTTAATAAAAAAGATTTGCTTTCGCAGGGAGAGAAGAGAAGCACTATTTAATTAGTTTTTTTTTTGCACTAAAGGCAATATACACTGAAGGCGATAAAAGTACCATACTGTACACGATATATTTAACTTGTGCATCTGTGAAATTCATGCGTATATTGCGGAAAAATTCCAGAGTAAGGAAACAAGCGTAAACATCAGTTTCAATTAATCACTTTTATTTCCAACTTCTTATGTAAAAATATGCCAGAAAAAAGTAGCGAAAACAAGAAAAAACCTAACCACCACAGCCAAATCCACAAAATATTTGCTATGCTGCTCTTAGTCCTACAAAACACTTCTATAGGGAGCGCTTGATAATTAAAGCTTCCAATTTTAATCACTTCACAAAATAAGAAATGTTTTAAAAGCATTTTGTTCGTTTAAGAACAATTCAATAGCACAGTGCTTCATTAATTTATAAATCTCATCAGCGCTTTCTTCGACTACTCTTTGGTACATTTGATTGATATCTCTAAATCACAAGTTCTTTTTAGTCTAAACATACCAATGAACATAATTAAAGTGAACATTTTAGGAAGATAAAAATGACTGGTCAAAACAGAAGATATCTGATGGAAGATAGAGTGCACAGATGTCATATTATAGAACGAAACTTGAAAACTGTAAACCTAAAAATAAACACTGGCAAAAAGGGAAAGTTTCATATGCATAAAATACAGTAACAACCGAAATCAGTCCATCACTTTGCATCTTTTTTCCTATTGGTATTAAATATTTAGTTTGTAATATATCATAAAACACTATTCGTAAACAATAGTCTGCCGCTGAAGTAAGCTTATATGATCAAAGCTAATTTTGCCGAGATTTATCTTGTGATAACTGGCAGAAATTAACAAAAGGTGGTCAAACTTTTAACAGTGAGGTTAAAAGTTCGACTACTCATTTGTTAGTTTCTGCAAGCACAAGAGAAATCTTGGCATTTAAGACACTTATGTTAGCATTCCGATTCAAATTTCGTTCAAATTTGATAAAAAATGAAATTTAATAACCAAATTTAACAGAAAATAAACTAAGATATCGTATTATGAAACAGAAAAATATCAATGGTGTGCTTACTACACCGTTTTTACATGACACAACAAGTTGAATGAGCAAATTATTATAAGCGAATTCACGATTTCTAACTTTTCTAGATCTACAAGGAGAGTAATTTCGTCATATGTATGCCAAGTGAAAGAACTCATGAAAACGTTCATGTTTTATTGTCATCTAGTATCATTATCATATTATAAACACTCAGATGACAAAAATTCTTCATCTTTCGTTAATGGATATGTAAATTAAATAAGACCGATATTTTTAACTATATGAATATTCGAAGTAACTTTTACTGCAGCGTTAATTTTGCAGGAAGAGCTAGAACAATGTGATGAAACAGTGTTGAAATTAGGCTTTGCATAATTTCACTTTTTTCATTCTTTTACCGATATTATCTTTCCCAATCAACAGAAAAAGAGAAGCAAATTAAATTACGGCTAATTGTGGAATAAAATTAAATCAAATGACAAAAGGAAGAAAATTCTGAAGGCAACGAATGGAACAGGAAAAAGTTTCGTCTCGTAAATGGATTTTGTTCCTGTTGATCAGAATGTGAAATGGATTGAAAAACGAATGCATTTGAATGATGATCGCAGTGATAAATCACCGAAGCATATCTATTTTTTCCCACAGTAATTGCATTTTTCATTAAAATTCAAATATCAATGCAGGAAAGGAAGCATGTATTATACAATAGGAGCAACATGTTTACACATATCAAATGATTTCGGTGCTAAAAACAGGTCGTGATAAAATTTCTTCTTGTATGTCTGAGTACCAAATCAAGGACAAACACGATATAGAAAATACCGAAACAAGTCGCATAATGCATTCCTCAACTCTAACATTCCTTTCATTATTCACCTTACTCTTACTAATTACACATCTCACTTATTGTCTTTTCTTTTCCACTGTTTCCGACGCCAGTTCTACACTAATTTTTTAACAACACTGGTAACAGAAGTCTACTGATTTTTGGCATAAAATCGATCACCATTAACAGCTTCAGGACATAATATTAATAGCAATATGATAACAACAATAAAATTCCATTGAAACAGCAGCATATCCCATTAAACACATCCATGGAATATAGACTGAAGATAGTGCCTTCCCAATAGTGCTTCAATAGAATCTAAAGCGAACATTTATTTAGTTCCAATCATTATCATGAATTATCGTTTGTTTCGTTACACCAACTCCCCTAACCACATCATCTTCCATATCTGAGAATATAGAAAGCAGTGAGCACCAAACGGTAATAAATCCTTCACTGACAATTTTCATCTCTTACTCATACACCCATTCACTTCACATTCTTTTCATAGTTGAAAATTCTATCATAATTTGACATTCTCAAGAGTTTCCATTCCTTCAAAAATTTCGCGTTCAAATATCATTACCATTAATTTGCTGACGATGACACACTGACCTTGAACACTTATTTGATTTCACATTTAATTCAGATTTGAAGTTGTTCATTTTCATTGTTATGTTTATACTCGAACTAATTGACATGCTCACCTGCAAAATATTGAGTGTAATCACGAGCAAGAAAAACATTGTCTATGTTCATTTTCGTCTGTGTTCATTTCTTCAATATTTTAAAATCTATTCCACTTGCTATAGTGGTCACTGTTTTCAATAAAATCTGTGAAATGAAATTCAGATGAGAAAAAGATCAAAAACCAAGGCAAACAAGAAAGAAAGACTGAAGCATGAAGCATGTATAGAGGATTTTTTTCCTATTTACATAATTCCTTCCATCTGCTCACAGAAAACATTTTCGCTCTCATCTCTTCTCCCTGTGAGAATACGATTTAGAAAGCTTATTATGGAATAAAATGCACGAAAATTATCCTCGATAAATTTCAGAAGATAAAATCAGATTCTAAGTTATAAGTGGTTTGATGACAAGATGTGGAATCAGTTGCTTTATAACTTTGAATTGTTTAAAATTAGCAAGAGGCTTATAAAGAGAGTGAAGGTTATTCTAAAACAGAAGACATTTCAAATATTAAATTAAATTTAAACATCTGACTGCTATAGCTATATATATATTATAAATAGCAAACCTAATGAGTTTCTTCCAAAATATTACCATGAATCCAAATTCATAAATTAATATAAAAAATTACAAAAATGCATAAAAACCAAAAAAAAATTATTGCAAAAATGTCAGAATGATGGAGTGGCCAAAAAAATCAGCAATGATTTATCTGAAACCCTTAAAACATTACTCATGTAAATATTTGCTGCTTATCCCAATTATTATTTTGCACACACGCAAATAAGAAATTGGGAATGCTTCCTCAATTCCATAAAAAGCTTAAAGTGATTAAATACTTCAGCTGATTTATGCTTCTTTCTTAAATCCATTTCCTTCAGTACCTCATTAAAATACACAAAACTAAGAAGTCAAGACGATGATAAATTGCTGCCAATAGTAAAGTTGATTAGTCGGAGTTTGTTATCATTATTAATGGGACTTACTCAACATTGAAAAGGCACACAACAAACAATTAATATATACAAATATCATATATTTCACATCATTAGTAAATGCTATTTGAGAGTACGAAGAAATTAATTAACCTTTATTGAAAATACGAAGAAATTAATTAACCTTTATGATTGAGAAATATCGAGAAGAGACTAAAACTGACAGAAATGAAAATAATAAAATAGTGGTTGGTCAACTGAAGCGAATTAAGGTACGAATCATAACAAACAAATCATAACAACCAATCATAACAAATTAACTGAGCATATTACTTTGTGAAATGGTATTCTTTCCAATGATAATTTGTGCAGCGCTACCAAATATATCTGGACTTTTTTATCTCGATATTCATTTAATTATAATGCCATGACACTTTTGCCTCTAAAACTGCTCATCATTGGTCAGAGGTAAAATGTTGAATACAAAGTTATCTATTAAGTATTAAATTCTAACTGTCCAAGCATACAGAAATCTGTTTAAATATTCCGAACAATAATTATCAGCATTTAGAGTTGTCTTTATTGTAATTATTAATGAACCATTCTACTGTGGGCCATATAATCTCGTTGCGGCCAATACAACTCACTCAAATATGCAGCTGAAGAGATTGCGAGTATGATTTTATAGTAAATTAAAGCAGTTCTAAGTAATGTAAACTGCTTTTCAGGTTGCAAATTCTAATCAAAAATGAGGATTTCATATCTTAAAGGAAGTATAAAATTCTAAGATATGACACCTGAAATTCGACTTATAATAGAATAAAAGAGAGCATTCAGTAAAATTCTTCAGCAACCCAATAAACAAACAATTCCAAACAATGGAATATTATAATAGAGTGTGATGGATCACCGATCTATTACTACAAACAAAAGCTTGTCACCATGATTAATGCAGCACAAGGAACGCCAAACCTTTTGTTCCTCTCCACTGATATTTTATGCTTAAACAAGTTTCACATCGGTGCTATGAAAAGTCAGCAGGCTTTGACTTCAGGCTGTGATGCATACAGCAAAAATCGATATAGTACAATGATAAGAATTTCCTTATATATTTTGGGACTTACAGTTTTGGATTCCTTAGATATAAACAACCAAAACAAGAAAATTATCTAGAAAATATGACATAAATTGTTGTGTGCTCTTAGATTTTTGAATATTGTCTAAAGTATTAGCCTTTAAATATTGAATCATAAACTTATGTGTCCAACTTTATGTGAATTACCAGTCAACCCTTATCACTTTCTCTATAACTATAACTAAACATGTGACTCATCCTTACATTTCATACCTACAATTACAGTAAGAAAGTTTGAAAATTTGTTTCGTAAAGAAAGTGAAGAAGAAATAGCAAACAATTTGATGAAGAAGAATTCGACCACTCACATAAAACTTGGTGTTAAATGACAAATGCAAGATACATTGATCGGTAGACGATTGAAACTCGAGATGAACATAGAATTGTCTGTAAACAACGCCACAAACGAAAAGTATGTCAGTAAAATGAAACATTAGGTAAAAAACAAGGAATTACTTCCTATACATCCCTTAAATTCTAAATTTCATTTAGAATTTAAGAAATGTGTAGGAAAAGCCATGTCATATTCATTGTGCTCCGTCGTATATATATGTATGCGAAAATCAAATATTGCAAAAACATATGAGGGATGGATAGTCAAGGTCAATAAGCGACGACAGTTCCCTATTGAGAACAATCATTCCACCTTAACCTTTCCTTACAATAAAAGGCCATAAATAATTGCGATTGTCACCGCAGTTTCCGTATGTTTCACATTTTTCGTTACGGGTAATAAAATTTCATATTGTGAAAAAATTGCTTTGATAAGAATTTTATGTCGGAGTAACGCTGCACTTTTCTGTTTACTAAGAAATTATCTTGTATATATCCTATTTACTTGCTATTTACTAAGATGTCCTTGCGACATCAGCAAAAAAAAGCACTTTATAAGATTTTGCATTTCTAGTGTTTGTGACAGCAGTAGCTCCATGTTTTTGGAAACAGAGCAGTAAACGCAACGCAGATGCTCACGACTGCTTGAACCATTTACACAAAAAATCATAAAGAAAGAAATAAAAGTGATAACTTGATTTTCCAGCAGCATCATCGATGTCATCTGTGAGCTTTGCAGCGTTAACGGAACTGACAGCTGCTTAAGATCAGTGCATCATTATGCCAGGTATAGGTTTGGCCTATTTTCCGCTTATGCAGCAGAATGCATGTACCACATATGTACTTTCCAGTGCAATAGCTATGCCCATAATGAAAAGCGAGCACGCAGATAGAAAATAGCAAACAACTTGAAATTCTCACGTAATGCTGTTCTTTGAGACTTCATGTTTCTATTATCCATCACACAATGAATCAGATTCGAGCAAATCTAAATTTCAAGTGTCTTAAAATAACTGATGTAACAGAATAGAAAATTTTGCCTGAACTAAAAGCATTTGCAAATAATATTTAGGATTACATCAGTGTCAATAGTCAAGACTGATGTAGTCCTAAATTTTTCGCATATTATAGACACCCCAAGTATCCTTAGTTGCTAGCAAGTGATCCAACAGTTAAAGTTGGCTTGCATAAGCTAAGTTACATAGTACGCACATCGCAGCTTATGTTTCAACTACAGATTATTAGGAAGGACGAGTCTCACTCATCAAAGTGAATAATTTATATATATATACATAAGAAGCGGTTGAAAGAGATAATAGCATATACACAAAAAGGGCAATATATTTGCATGCATCAATCAAGTCTGCCATGTGTCTAAATTAGTTAGTCACATATGTAAATGAACATAAACAATCAAAATATCATTTAAGCTGTGTTAAAATTTTCTTTACTCTCAGCGATATTTGTGCTATGTGGCCAATCCTGTCAAATTTGCTTACTTTAATATGTTTATGACTATGCTCCATTTGAAATATAACAACGTTCATAAGTCAAAGAAAAATTATTTCACAGCGCCAAACACTTTAAAAATTTGATGGATGATAATTGGTATGTAAGGCTGGTATCTCGTAAAGACATTTTATGCTTCAGCGGATAATTGAATGGAATGATCATGTATGGATTGGTTTGGTGATGAATTTAGCTGGAATGTATCTTCGTGTAAATTATTTTTGTTTAATAAGCAAGGTGTATATAGGCCTAGAGCCAGCAACAAATTGAATCAAATAATGGTAACTGCAAAGTACTGTTTGTGCAAATATATGATTGTTGCAAGAATTGTTTTAGAAATGTCGTTTTATTTCATTATAATAATTACCGAAAATCTGGAAATTAGACAACATTATGATGATCGTCATAACCAACTAATACAAATCGCAAAATTGATTTCAATAATTATTCACTGAGATAATTGAAATATGTGATGATTTCGGCAAGAACATTAAAAGCACTTATTTAAGACTCATCGTTTCTCGTGTTTTGTAGTTCAGTACAGTATTACTCAATATTTTTTCTAAGTCTCTAGAAGAAAAGGTAAATAAGGCAAAGCATTCGGAATTGTAAAATAGAAGTGACGAAAAATATATACTGTCAAAATTGCTTCAACAAGAAGGTCCAAGTAACACTTTTTTAGCCAGAGAGATAAGAAAATTAAAGAGATGGACAGCATTTACTACATTTCAAAATATCTCCGACAACAAAATTAAAAACAAAGCTTTTTTTTTAAATTCCATCTCTTCTATTTTGTAATACAAATTCAAAACACGAAACTTGATATTTTCTAAAGGAAAGAATTTTGAAAGATTAAACTGATATTGGAATAACTGTGTCAAATGCTTACAATAGAAAACACTTGAATGTATCCTTAAAACAGAAACTTGTGGTTTCATTTGGCATCACGAATATTGTGAACAACCGACGCATGTCGGAAACCCGAAATTAAAATTAAATTATTTATATTTTAGCTAATCATGTTAATCATTTATTTCTTATAATTATAAGTCAAATTCCTTAATTATTCATAAATTGTAATGTGTTAACGAATTCCCATGTTAATCTGATATGTCATCTAAACACTTCCCGTTTTATAAGCCAAATTAATTCTAATCTAATGATTAATCTTGTAATACACATCCATTCCCATCTTTATTCGTTATATCATCACCTTATTC
>UPTC01001520.1:0-15132 GCA_900537255.1 Acanthocheilonema viteae
CCCTCCAATTAGTGTACACTATCGTTCAAAATTTTTGTTTTTAATAGAAAACATTGAAATTTTGACCTCCAAAAAAGCAATGTATTGAAACCGCATCCTATCCAGCAAATTGAAAAGTGAGAATTGCATAACAGAAGTATTTTTCAGATAATGTTATGTGAAGTTTTTGGAAAAACAGATAACTACCCATTCAATTCGCGAAATTCAGTCTGCACAGTGTATTCAGTCTTAGCTAGGATTTTTGCTTTGATATACGAAATAAATTCTCGGACTTAGTGATTCATATTTCACAAGGTCAAAATTCATAAATTCAAGTTCCTTGAAATTAAAACTAGCAACATACAATGCGTCACAAACCAGCCGGTTTTGTCTCATGCATATTTCCTTTACCTTCTCGTTTTAAACGAATGACATGGTTCACTAAATCTAAAATAACATGCCGAATCAAATGATTTTCACAATTTCACTCCATAACTTACTTCATCAAACAAAAATGGTTCATATTGCACAGCTTCACCGAAACGAAGCTTGGCATATCGTAACCATTCCTCATCAGACAATGTATTTCGAATAGCGAGAATTTGATTCCTCAAATATCTTCTCTTCTTATAATTCCCATAACGCTTTGGCACACCAACGTGCATATCTGTCAAATCTGGTTCGTTACACAAGTAAAGTTTTTCGTGAGTGAAAGCATTTATGTCCTGACTGCTTTTATTTATAATGCCCATGCGTAATGTGATCAGAGTATTTTTTCGCGTCAAGTTCAAATCACACGGTGATCGAATCTGCAAGACGTTTTACGGTCAGAACAACTGGGTTAATCAGTTAACGAAACGATTCACAAGGAGCCGCTCATTTGACCAGTGGTCATACCCCCTGGTGCACCCATCTCATATTACTTGGTTTTTTCGTCGAATCTGTGGCAGCTCTTATTGTCTGTTTTAAGATTCTAACGTTATTACTGCCAAAGCACAAACACTCTATGCTACCAAATTTTTGCAGCTAACTTTAATCATGCAATATTTGCCAAGCTAAAATCTATAAATAAACGCATAAGAAATAAAATAAATGGACCTTCAACGCATCTAATTTCTTCAAAAGTGTGTCAGAGATTTCACTGTTATTCATATCCCTATATATGTTGTAAAAATCTTGGTTGGAATAGACACGCTTCTCTGATTTCTGATATAACGCGATCTTGCCTTCATAAGACTTAAACATTTCTTCTTCATATTCCAGTACATTGTTTAAAGCAATCTGCGGAAATTCGTATTCGTTTTCCTCACTCTCCCCATCACTGCTGCTTTTTTGACTATGCCAATTCTTTGTTGTGTAGGGCTAAAAGAGAACTGTTGCAAAGAGAATTAACATTACTTACATCACCCAGTAATGAGACGAAGGTAATTTCAATTTCTACCTTAATTCCAAAAGGAGAAAACTTAAATTTCCGACAAACAATCAGGGTAGTACTTTGTACAGTTAAGTAGTAAAACCATTTTCATCATAAAACTATATATCAATGTTTTTAATACCTACACAGAAGTCTTCAGAACGGTTAAAAAATTCATCGTCATAGATGAGACTGCTAGGCCAATTGTTTCTGGCTCGTAACAGTTTAATTCGAAGTTTTCCCTCAACAGCAAAATCACTGAACAACTTCAGCTCTTTATCGCTATTGATAATTGTGAATGCGGCACCCTGTGTACCTGAAGAACATAAATATTTAGCATATTCAGCAAAAATATAACCACAATTAAATTTGCTACATAATTTTTCGTAACTTTAAACTTGACAATACCAAAACGTCCCGCACGCCCAATTCGATGCAAATAGGTGGCTAACACAAATGGACTTCCATAGTTGACCACAATATTGACGCCTGGAGCATCAATTCCTCGTGCTGTCTAAAATACTAATTAATAGAAAAATGTTTCAACGCGCACAAAGCGTCCTTGTAAATAGGTAACAAAACTGCAAGAACATGAAAAATATCGCACTGTGATCAGACAGCAAAGGAGATTGTGTGAAAAAAAGAGATATGAAAATAAAAAGGAGTTTCCAAAAAACAAACGACATCTTAAAATATGTCGTTTGCTACCGACATCTTTATAAACCTACAAGATCCGTTGAAACAAGTAGTTTGACAGCGCAGTTTTTGAGTTGTCGTATCGCTTTTGTACGGTTAGACTGTGGCATGTTGCCAGAAATGCAAACCGCATCAAATCTCGCCTGTTGTAAATCTGCACAAAGCTCTTCACATCTGAAATGAAATGCATTGAGACTCACTCTTTGAAAATGCTATTTTTCAAAAAATACGTTAAATTTATTACTTGTAATCCTTTAAACCAACACCATGAATAGATTGTAAAACTTATTTTTTATGATCATTGACGAAGATGATACATTGGCCATAACGAAGGCGAAGCAGTAAACGTAGCAGAATATCCATTTTCTTAGTTCCATTGCGGGCAACAATCACATATTGTTTAACACCAAGTAATTGTGCATCTCTGTCCACACGTACCAAATGTATATCTGTAGGAGTTATCATGAACAAATGAAATATAATTTCCAAAGAGATGCAAGAATTTTTCCCGCAGTATTCTGCTAAGGATTTATGATCAAATTTAATAAGTGGTTCTGCTATCACAGCGCATATTATACACTGATGATAATTTAGACCGATCTTACTAATTGTATTGGTCAGGGGAAATAAAACTAAATAAGAAACCTCTCATGTAGCGTTTAAGAGTTGCATCTAGTCGATGCGGATAAGTAGCCGAGAACACAGCTACTTGCTTTTCCGGTGGCATTGCTGAGAACAAGTAACTAAATGAAATCAAATTTAACAGTTAAAAGATAAAGAAATGTTCACACTTCTGTTGCTTTGTGATTTGATATAACAAAATCAATAAAAATTTTAACAATTAGAGATTTGAAAATGATATCTCTCAGTGTTCCAGTTTCGATTTTCATGACAACTTCAACTAGGATCAACAAACTAACTTGATTTCTTTCTGAAAACTATCTTCCATAAGCTTGTCAGCTTCATCCAGAACAAACAACCGTATGTAGGACATCCGCAACGCGTTGATTCGAACAAGATGACAGAGGCGGCCTACCGTTCCAACAACAATGTGAATACTTTTTTTGAGTTTTTGAATATCTTCCGCAACACCCCTCTCATTTCCACCAACAAACATCCTAATAACAACTCACTAATTATGTGACGCATAAAGCCAGCAAAAAAGGTAAATTATGTAAGTTATGTAAATTACAAAAAGGAAAGTTATAAAATTACCCCACATGGATTACAGAAGGAGCAAGCATTCTGATGTAAGACACTATCTGAGAAACAATTTCACGAGTTGGAGCTACGATTAATACTTGTGGACGTCCAAACTGTGCATTCAAATTTTCTACAGCCAGCAATGAAAAGACCATTGTTTTTCCAGTTCCGGATTTTGCTTGCACCAGCAAATCTACAGTATCTGTTGATTAGACTTCAGCCAAATTTTGAAGCAGAAAAGAAGGAAATGTCTAGAAGTATCTAATTAGTTATTATATTACTACACGAAATTTTACAAGCAAAATAAACTACCAAAGCCAAGCATGCCAGGTGGGATTGCTTGTACTTGCACCGGAGATGGTTTGGTGAAACCCGCTTTAGATAATGCATTCAACGAGGTCCGATTAAGCATCAGCGAACTGAAATCGGTCACAGCCGTTTCGACATCCATTGTTCGTATTACTCCCGTATCCATAGCAAACCTGAAACTTCCATATGTTTGAAATTCATACAGCGAAAACAACCTTCCGCAAATTGTCATTTCAATCTCCCCTCTTATCGCGAAACGCTACCGTTCTAGTGCACGTATCATTTCTGACAATCTCTTCACTCATTATTCGATAAACTCTCCATTGGAAAATAAAGGAAGAAGAGTTAACCATGTACGTACCATAGCAGAAAACAGAAATTTTAGAACAGCACCGACCGAGGACACAACGACTTCACGTTTCTTATAAATATTCGGAGTATTACTTTTTTTTGACGTATGAAATGTTATACTTCATAGCGTTTTACGACCTCTCGCAAACTTCTACTTCAACTTCCCGCACTCCCGAAACCTACAATTTCCTACGGATCATGATACTACATGACCTTTGCAACTTGCCTACCAGCTCTGTGTTTTCTGTCGTAAACAAACGCAAACGTGTGGATTAATCCAATGGCTCGTTGCGAAAATATCCATCCTATTGTCAATCCTTCTTGCACATTTTCGTTCAGATGTGCAGAGTATTACTTGTTTTTGATGTATGAAATTTGTACTTTATAGCATTTTACGATCTCTCGCAAACTTCTACTCCAACTTTCCTAGTCTCGATCATATAGTATCATAATCCATAGAAACAATTTTCTATGGATTATGATACTATATGATCTCTGCTACCTGTCTACCAGCCCTAAAAAGATAATTGGAATTCATAAAAGGTGCCTTTATGAATCATCCTTTAATTCTTGATTTTCAGCCGTGATTAGTGACAGAATAGCAAATGGTTTTTTGTTGTAAAAATAAAAATAAAAAGAAGTTCCTCAAGGATGAAAAAACGAGTGCAAGATTTCAATCATCATATTTAAAAAGTGAAATCTGCTTGGAATTTCTGCGCACATAGACCTCTGATAGCTATTTCAACTTTCAATGCCATGTTGTAGTGCTCTTGCCATGCTTCCTCCTCTCGGGCTATTCATTTTCATTTTCGACTGGCGAAGTTCAAAAAATACACCGTTTTGAAGGTCACTCAGTGTCATCGGGGTCAATAAGTACCTTCTTCCTCTATCCACACTAGTCGTTACGTAAAGTATCCTATTTTTCCCTTCCCTTGTACGACAATGTCTGACGTTTCAGTCTCGGAAAAATATGTATGTCAACTGTTTTTGCACGCTGAATTTAAATCACTAGAGAAAGATGTGAAAAAAATTTTAGTTGAAAAAACAGCCAACCAAAGACAAGTTATGACAAAGAAACTGCCAAACTCTTGACCACTAAGCGCCCAAGCATAATTCTGCAAACTGCAGAGAGGGAAAAGTAAAAATAAGGAAGGAATATTTGAAAATTTTTGGGAGTGGAGAAGCATTACTCAAAAATGTGAAAATAAGACATTGGCGTTAACAGTACACTTCGCTCTATGCTCCGTAAAAAGACCATTTTGGAGATATTTTATTATTTGACAACGGAATAGTTCAAATTTGCATATGTACAATTTTCGATGATCAAAAAACTCCACTTCACTTGAAGGAATTTCAAATTTTTTTCATGCGATTAGTTCCAAGTGTAAGCAAATATGAATTGACTCCAAACGACCGAACATATGAAGATCATTTGATCATTTTATTGTAGAGCTATCGAAAATCAATGTGGCTTGTTGGAATGCGACAAAATGCAAAACAATTTATCGGAAATCCGGAGTTCCTTTCCTCGTCTCTAAATCCCTAACATGCAATTTGACTGAGGAAGAGTCCATCCAAGACAGATAGGTGTAAGGTAGGGCAAGAGCAAAACCGCTGCTCAGTTTTATGAAATTTGATGTGGAGGGTCGAAAAAAGCAAATCATAGACAAGAAGATTCTTATCGCTGTAAGAGCGAAACAAATCACTGAACAATTTCACGCTGCGCACTACGATCATCATCTTCCTAAGTTAGATATCTGGCGCAGTTAATTCTTCATTGCATAATTTAAAACAGTGTATCATGCAAAATGTCTATACATATAAATTAAACTATTCGTTGATACTCTTCGCATAATGAATACATGAAAACTGCTGAGAATATCCTATATTTCATTTATGGTAAAGTGACATGACATATGAATTGCCAAAGATTATTGATTTACTCAGTAATATGCAAACAATATGTAATATAATCAAGCTTAAAAAACAAAAAAAAAAAGGTATACATTGCAATCAAATTTTACATTGAAAAGAGCAAGTTATTTCGAGTAGAAAAATATCAACATATCAACACAAGCTTCTTGATATGGAAAACTGATACGCGATGGGATCATTCTCTTCGTGAGAAAGAAATTACTGCTTTAGAGATTGCACAGTTCAAGAATGTACGTTCCTAGCAATTTGATGCCCTGTATATAATTTACCAAATTTATTTTTTCGTTTTGTGAATGCGCCATATCATCTGATGATCCGATGGGCAATAACAGCACACTACTTCTGGTCAGTTTTTGAAAAGTTATGGTCACTGGTATACTACCACCTTCCCGAATGTAATCCGGTTCCACTCCATACACTGAAAAAGCACTTGTGAGACAGTAATGCAAAGCCTGATTAGTGAATGAAAAAGACAGTACCTTTTTGGATGGCTCTCGCTGCACACTGATAGTGAGGATCCTTGAAATCAGACAACCAGTAAACACCAGAATGAAGTGGTTTGACCCTGAAATAAGCTTCGTTCACAACAACTGTAAAAGCAGGACAAAACTTGTAATGGAAAACAATTCTTAAAGTATTTACTCGAAACAGTTGGGAGAGCCTCTAGTCTTCCATAATGAGTTCAAATGATGAATAACAAGGCTGTCCACCTTCGCTGGCTCCATATTTGGTACGAGTCGAATGCTGAACTTTCCAATTACTTTCGCTGGAATGACCGTTTTCGCATCTTCGCCACTAGATGCTCCGATGATTCCTTTAATGAACAGAACACGATTAAAAATACATGAAACGCACAACCCAACCTATTATCATTAAATGTTAGAATTAATCAGAAAGAGCAATAAAAAAGAAAGCATAACAGAAACATTATTATTCATGAAACTCATATGATTATAAATACAACAATAACGAATAATTATAGATCAGATTTTATGAGGATAAAAATCTGCAGTCAAGAAATATACCATGCAATGAAAGAGTAGGATATCTCCAACGATTCATTAATAACTTTTCTTTGGAATCGCTTAATAATTTGATAGCACCAATATCGGCACGATACTCCTCCTATACAATGAATTGATTAGATTAATTCCATGATAATCGTATCAATGAATATGCATACCATATCGAAATCGAGGGTTTCATACAATTTTTTTTCTTCATCTGTTACTGGAGCCACTAAATCCATAATACTTTCGATCATAATACTTCCGTCCACATCCGTTAATTGACTCATTATCCAAATTAAATCTGACATTGGTTCGTATCTAAATTAGAACAAACAGTGTTGGAAAACTGAAATAATTTCATATTACAAAATATTAAAATAATTAAAGTAATTTCACACCGTAGAAATCCATAAAAATATTTGATTTTGGGTATTATCAGTTAAAGGACTTATAGTCTTACCAACACCCAATTTCCTTATTTATTTGATTTTATAAGATCACCATCTTTACATGTAATCCAGCTTGTTTCTTGATTTATGATTCTAAAGGATATCGTTAATAATTTGATTCATTCATCAAACAATTAGTTGCTTAATACTAGATAATTCCTTATCTATTATGATTCTCATTTATGAAATGATTTGCTTGCTTGCTTAACTCTTCTTAATTTCTGGGGATATAAGTAACCTAGGGGAATATAAGTAATCCTCTTCGAGTATTAATTTCACTTATTTAAAACCATTTTCAAAAAGTAGTTTCAAAGTATTTTGGTGTTATACGACAGTATTACCACCAACACCCACTCGAATTTTTTGAACCGCTACTTCAGCAAACATTCCCAAACTATTTCCCCAACAAATAAAGAAAAACAACCATATGATCGACTTTACTACTGATAACTTCTGACAATTGTCTTATAACACTAAAACGAATGAAACTCTCCAGCAAATAATAAACCTTCACCAACCATTCGACAGTGCCAAGAAAAGCTCTCCCTCAATCAAATAAAACTAAAAATTTCACAACAAACAAACAGTACCTTACCTGAAGACCAAAAGGGTCTGTTTGTTATACAGTTTCAAAACTTCAAAAAAAAGATTAAAGCTTATAGCAACAGTAAAACGACTTATATATTGTGATAATTTGCTAGAGTATTTCAACAAGTAATATCGAATTTATTAGCAGCCGAACATAAAGTTATATGAAATTTATGACAATAAATTGCACAAACCGGCAGACATGTTACTTTTTTTTCGCTTTCCAATATCAAATGAGAGCATTCTTTTCATTTCGTAAGAAGGATAAAAATAATACTACGACATGAATAAAAAAGGTCACTCAGGTTATATGTTCATAATGCATTTAAATAAAAATCAAAAATGAACTTACATAGAACCTCCGAACACACCGCTATGTAAGTCTTGCTTGCAACCGGTTATCTCGATGAAATAATAGCACAAACCTCTAAGATATAGCGCATAAATAATAAATTAAAGGAGAGATAATAAAAACTATTAATAGAGAATATAGTGTCACTTTCTCATCAGATCTATGAAAAGCCATTAAGCTAAGTACAAATGCAGATGCGTATTTAAGTGGGAAGAAGTAAGGACCTTAATGCAAGAGAAAATTTTCATAAAATATGCAGTGATTCTAATACTACAATCCATTATGTCAAAAACCAAGCTGGATAACCTCAAGCCGTATGAAATGCAAGGTTTAGTTCTGCCAAGCCAATAACTGTCAGATATGCAAGTGAAGTTGATATCATTCAAAAAAGTGTCTTTTTTCTTTTCCAGTATTTCTTCCAGTCCTAGCGAACCACTTTCTTCCATTGCTTCGAAACAGAACTTTAAATAACAAAGCTAGAATACATAACAAAGAACAAATGCTATGCTGCAAAAAAGCTCAATATTACTTTTTTCGATGATAGTATACGCTTGAAAATAACATATTTTTCTCTTTAATTTTTTATAGAAATATTGATCTCAAATAAAACCAATAGAAACTTCCATGATTCACCCTTTCAAAGTAACTAGAATACTACTGCTCAAAATATATGAACAATAGTGCTCTAAATTGTAATTATTCACATTTAATAATTTTCTATAAATATTACAGCGCTGTTGTTATCTTCATAAAAATTTCAACATATTCAATATACAAAGTATCCAGCCCACCCATAAAAATCATAAGAAGTCTACCGATTAGTACTCGTACATGGATAAATTTCACGTAACTATTCTGATGGATAAATTTCATGTAACTATTAAGTACTCAGTTATTACGAAGTGCTCAAATTATACCTTTATATTGACTGGTATTGGAATTTCACATTTACGCAATGTGTCCAATGCATTTATCCATGCAACTACTGGCCCTTTATCGTCGGTTGAGCCACGACCAAATAATTTTCCATTCTGAAAGTACTTTTATATATAGTTTATCTATATCCGAAGAAAATGATCTAAGAGGGGTAATATTACAATAACGTAACTGAATTTATTATAACAGGCTTTCAGAATTCCCGGAACAGACTAAAGCATTTTGGAAATGGTTCATATTATTGTGACACCCCGTGAGTAGTTTCCTACCTATTCAATATGAAGTAACTGTTAAAACTGATTTCTAGATCTGAAATGTTCAGGAAATCTACTATAAAACCGGAAATGTAAATAATATATGATGTACCTTTTCGACGAGACTGAAAGGTTCCGTATTCCAACCATCCAAATTTTCGGCAGGCTGTACATCTAAATGACCATAAATGAGAAGTGTTTTCTTGGCCTTATCATTACCAAAGGTACCAAATAAAACTGGTGGAAGACTGATTATGGAACCATTTGATAATGTTTGTTTTCCAGTTTCGCACAGCTCCACTTTGGCGCCTAATCCTTCCATTTGCTGAAAACTAATTATTTCACTATACATTTGCTATGCAAGCAGGGTAGACATTCCTCGAAATATTAAATGTGATTTTAAATTAATACTCAATAAAATTAATGACGGACGTCTAAAATTCTGAATGTACTGAATTCCCATACAACATTAGAATCCACGGAAGAATCTATTATTTTCAACTTAAGCAGCATTTAACACTTTCAAATACACTAACTGCATGGTCTGTTCATTAACAAATGGAAAATAACCGCATATAAATCATGCAGTTATAATGCAATCTTCGGTGCGATACTGTGGCTTAATTCTGCCGACAAGAGAGCGATCCAAACACTGCAGATAATATAATTTTGGTACCATTTTTGTCCACTGGACCATGCGTACAACATCTGCACGTCGTTCTGGTTGCCCGGAAACACTTGGTATAGCAATGGCTTCTCGCAATCGCTCAACAAACTTCTTTTGATTCGCATCAACTTCTCTGCAGAATTTACAATTCCCAAAATGTTTCTTCCCAGAGCTTGCTATACAAAGCTGCATATGTAATCATCAGTCATAATGTACACACTACCCAGTTATAGCTTGAAATTTATGTGATTTACCCTGCACAGCTCATTTTTGACTGATGACTATAAAATCTCATTTTTGGTTTTAAATACATAATTTGAGCCATAAGATCTATTTTATACAAAGTGTGTTGACACTTTTGCTTACAGGACCATAACACAGCTACAGTCTTCTCATCTCACTTTAAGCTGCTAAAAAGAGAATAAGAAAGAAAGCAGTATTAGACCGCATTAGGATACACAATTCGGAAATTCTGATTGGAACAATCACCTCCCCGTTTCATAAATTCTGCCGTAAAGAACCTTCCTCTCTTCTCTTTGTATATATGTAATTGTATGTAAATACATATATACACAACTTTCTGTAATCTTATCTACGCATAACACCAATACTTTTTCTTCTAATGAATGTAAAAAAAAAATATATGAAAAATAGGAAGAATTACTTGGCAAATTTGTGATAGAAGTCCATAGTAATGTTAGTAACCAAAGTCACTGAAAACACAAATGGCAAAAGGAATCAATAAGGCAATTACGTTAGCCTCCATTTTTCTCAGGTATCAATTAATCAGCTCTTCATTTTATCCGATCCCATACTAGATATAGTCTTATTCAAATCATCCGAAAAAGGCTTAAAATGTGAGTTGTCATATTACTAATCTACTCACTGTTGAGCCACTTTTGTCCTAATAACTCCACAATATGAAGTTTAAAGAATTATTCTAAATCAAAGAATTAAACAAAACATTCGTAGCGTACAACAGATGTTAAGTCTCATGGGTGTGTAATGAATCATAAAATCAACACAAAAACTGTGTTGACAAAGAGGCATTGATAGGAATACGGCAACAGCTACTCTTCCCCTAAACATAAAAACAATAAATCAATACTGTGAGTGACCTTATTTTCTTCCTCGTTGAAAAAATCAAAATTCCATACATTTCTAGAATTCTTATAAATAACAAGGATGTGAAACAACGGAAAAAAAAAACAACCAATGAAAACCAATAGAATGATTTTTTTCCTAACGGTAGCGAATTATTCGTCATCTATCAATGATCTTTCCATTTTTATGCATCGCTCCACTTTTCTAAAGATATCTCAGACATTATTCTGAAGATTGAAATGAATCATCAATTGGACATTTGCTTCTAAATCGGCAAAGTAACTTCACATTTTGTAATCGTGTAATTCACGAAGGATTTATGTCGCTTACGAAATATATGTATAAGGAACTTATTTCGTTCCCAAGGCAGCTAAACTACTCCTTGGTCACCAGTCACTCTTCTCACTACTTTTAATCTATTAAGCTTCCTATTCTACATTGTTAACCAATTTGCGATGAAGGATAGGGAATGCTCCCAGTCTTTATAATACACCCAGTCATCTACGTTCTATAGCTGAGTTCGAATGACTATTAGGATGAAGCTCTTCTCAATTCGATTCCCATTTTTCGATTTGTAATAAGAGCTATGAGAACAAAGAATGTTCCAATTTACAAAGCCTCAATGCAAGTAGTTTAATAACTTATAGTTTTATATGGAATATGGCGTAAAATGAAACAATACTCTGAACCCTCAATACAATAACTTCAACGTTATTACCAACAAACAGCTGCATTTATAGAATAAAAATGCTTTTATAAATGCATATGCCGAAGTATGGCTACACCATAGCTGCGATCCACCAAACAGAACAACAGCAACCAATCTCACCGATGTTTTAGTGGCGCATTTTGGATTCCCTAAGATATACTTGCATAACGGACACAATGTGACCAGTGTTTGTTGGATTCTCTATAGGTTTTGATTGAAAAAATTCTAGGCATTTGGAAAGCTTCCTGGCTCACAAAAATAAAACTAGACAACACTGAACAACATTCAGATGAGGCAATCCGCTTTGTGTGTACATTCTCATACAAAGAGAATATACATAGGACCAAAATGATGAAATCTATAGAAGTATTCAAAGATTGAAGTATGGGAAAAGAATGATGTAAACGGGAACGGTAGCTTTAAAACACCCTATTTGATTCAGAAAACATTTATTAATACACATTAGTGGTTGACTGGTTCGCATTAAAGCAAATAGGCCTTAATACATCAGCATTTCAGTTTCTGCATGTAACACCATCGTAATCCTTTATTGCACTGGAATAGGACAGATGATGGGTTTTATATACAGTGCACTTGCCAATGGATATCACAAATCACTGTGAAGAAGTCCCAATGAACTCATACTGTTTATAACGAAAACAAGTATTAAATTTAAGTAATAAAAGATTATGGAAGTTAGGTGATCCTTTCTACAATACACTGACAATAATCGTAGAACATAAATATCATCTAACTTATAAACATGAGAGGACTAAGGGGATGTATAGATACTTCGAACAAATAAATAACTTTGTAATAAATCAACGAGTGAATCCTTGAGATCCACAAGGTGACTTACTGTTGTGTTCCATCCAACAATTTATCCCTATCACAGTGATTTAATAGCTAAATATAACGTTTTAAAAATTTGTTCTTTGCTTGTATTCTTCCAGGCTTTTCAAACGAACCGGTGGACGAAAATTGTAATTTGTCCAAATATACGTCAACAGAAACCCGATACTCCCACTAAACCAGCGGTATCTTCTAGAACGCTGTCTGAAAAATGTAACCGTGATACGAAAAAACTGCGACACTAATTCTGGAGTGAAATGTATTATTTCCGTCGAACTCATAATATATAACTGGAGAGTTCTACAGAACCAATTCCTCTCCTACAGATGACTACATTTTTTGTTGGAAAAAGGCATTAAAAAAGAAAACGGTGCAGTTAATTATTAACCTTGCAAATATACGTACAGAAATCCACCAAATTAGAGCGTTGAAAATTGCAGTATATAGCTTTAGCCTGAAAAAAAATGTACAAAAAAAAAACATTCAGAAGTTGAAGATAGTTGTTCCACAGTCTGCATACCGGGAAAGATTTCGCCTTGCTTTTGGAAGCTCTTCCAAACGATCTTTAACGACGTATCGCTTAACACCCATAAGGTAATCGAACAGGTACGAATCCCAATCCAGCTGTCGTACATCAAAATTGAAAATCTATAAAATAACGAGCAATCATATCTGCATTGCTATGTCAGCAATTCTTGCATAACAGGGCAAAACTTTAAAAAAAAAATAAAGCTTCTGCTCAATTTTATATACAAATATGGTAAACTGACTTTTTTATCCTCCTCTGAAGTTGTTTCCCATAACTCGATAAGACCCTTGGAATCAAAATCCCAACCTCGAGCAGTAAAATAATGCAGCGTTTCAACTAGTCTCAAAACTTTCTTATAGATATGAGTAAATCTGCAAAAAAGAGTAAGCGACAAAAAGAAGTCAAATAGGCAAAAAATAAGAGTTTTGTGAAGAGAAGTACCTTATTTTTGGACCCCAGAATGCGCTCACAAGATCGATAAGATAAGCGGGACCCATATGTTTCAGATAAAAATTGAATTCGAACAGAAATCTAGAGGAGTGAAAGTGAGTTGATGGGATGCGATAGCATTCGTTCAGAGGATAAGCGCGGAAAAAGCGTTCGATGAAATTAACAATAAAATTCCACTGAACGGGATTCAACGCTCCTGAACAGCAGTGTATTACCGGTATCGATTCATACCTAAACATTTTCACAATTTCATTTTTCAACAAACTAGCATATTATAAACAACAGCATGACTGCTAAAACACAACTATGCAAATATTACTCGGTGTAAGTTCTGTGAGCCGCAGCAACGATCATCAAATTCGAAACGATATCGACTGGTATTATATCCGCTTTCGCTGAACTGCTGCCACACATGTTTGTCAATACACCCTTGCCGCACTATAAAACACAATCTGTTCCCATTTGCAGACAAAGTGGGCTTAACGTCATATCGACTGCAAAATTCAATACCACGCTGAATCTCTTGGAAATAAAATTCAGATTGTATGAATGCCTTGGAATCGGATAAGAATTAACAGTAAGATGATAATAATGTCTCTAACTAGTACGTATGGATGGAAATATGGATGAGATGAAAAAATTATTAATTTCACTATAACAGAAAAGAATTCAGGAAAAACAAGATACGTTGATGGATGCCTGTTATTAGCGAAATCAAACCCACAGCAGCAAAAATTCCTGTTGGCCCATTGTAATTATCTGTCCAACCAGGAAGGGGATCTCGCCACATGGCTCCTATTATTGATGGCCTCACAATAATTACTGGTAATCGTCTCGCATCTTCCATCAACTGCACCTGAAAAAAAAGATAAAACTGATTGAATATTTGGAACAAGAAGGGGAAAAGAAGTTTGCCAGAAAAAGCATAACGACGAAGAAATAATAATTAGAGAACAAAATGCACCACTTATCAGTCTCAAACATATGTATTTCTCGGAACAAATTTTCTTAAATCTTTATAACTTAAAATCATTCCTACTGCCTTAACTGTTATCATCTCTTAGTGTCCATTTATAAAATATATTTATAAAAGTTTTTTAACAATTAATATAATCATTCTCCCAAAAAATACCTAACACTTTTTTGTGTTTTATTTCTTTAAATAACTATTGTTTCACCGAAACTAACAAAATATGTAACCACCGTCCTAAGCAAAGCATATGGATCCCATTTTTGGAAACAAATTTTTTATGCAAGCTTTCTATTTCAGTTAGTTTCGAACGGTGTCATCAGCAATTGTCTTAAAGAAACTTTTCAACGTATCCTACAAACATCACTACATCTA
>UPTC01001521.1:4638-15129 GCA_900537255.1 Acanthocheilonema viteae
ACACACACACACACACACACATACACACACATACACATGCATTTATGTGAGGTTGTTCATATCCCTCCGATCCTCTCCTCCTGCAGTCGGAGGAATCTCTGATTCCTTTTTTTCTAGAAAAGTTGAAATGTCACGTACAGCAAACTCATTCATCTCTTCCTTGCAAATCATTCAAATTATCGGTCTGACTTGAATGACATGATTAGTTATTTTCAGATATTTCTATTTTTTTTTTCACTAATTTGAATTTCTTTTTTGTCAGTTTAAACAATTTTATCGCATACAATAAAGCGTCTTTCTGAATAAACTTAGAATTTCACTGTTCCTTTTTTTAGAAATTGTAAGAAATTTTTTATCGAAGACAGCAAAGTTAGTAATTAATTAAATGTAAACACTTTTGAATTTTTATGTTTAGAAATCAAAATGTAAAAAAGGTAAGATTAAAAAGCAAAATTAAATTCTTGTTTTTCAGCTAAAAATTAATTTTGTTTGTTTCTCACTTACAAACACTTGCATTTTTTTTTTTGATAAAATTGGAAGCAAAATTTTTTATACTTTTAAATAAAATCCTAAGTAGCAAAAATATGGTAATTTGACTAAATTAAAAACGAATTTTAGTCTTTTTCATTACTTCATTATTAAATGAACTTTACAAATTTTATAATTTAGTCTTATCCTCTTATTTGCATTCTTTAATCATTTATTAATGAGACCGCTCTAATTTTAGAAATTTGTGAAATGAATTGACAAAAGAAGAGATTTATTCCATTTGTTGAAAGTGCACCGAAAATTTTCGATTGACAAATGATTCTTCATCACTTTGCAAAGCTTTAAATTCCTTACATATTTTTTTTTTGTTTTATTGCATTTTCGAAAAAAAATCGAAATCAAAAAAAAAATAAAATCGAAATTTTCACTTATCAATCAAAAAATCCAGCATTTGTTTTCCTGATAATTATTTTAGATTAAAATTTTTTAATGTTACAGTGATAAATTTTGCACTTTTTTCCTTATTTGATTAATTTATATCATTTTTTATTTATCAGTGTAATTCAGTCAATCATTAATATTTAATTATTTAGTCGAATAAATTACTCAACGGATAAATGAAGAGCAAAAATATCGTGAAGAATTAGATTTGTATTAAATGTGTTGTATAAACTATGCTATATATTAATCACTAATTAACATTAATTATATCGCTGATGTCTCTTTGCTCTTTCTTATCTCCACCGCTTTCTTTCTTCCACCTCTTTCACTCCCCGCTTCTCCCCGTCATCGCCGCTTTTCCCCGTCATCGCCGCTTTTCCCGTCATCCCCGCTTCTCCCCGTCATTCCCGCTCCTCCTCGTCATCCCCGCTTCTCCCCGTCATCGCCGCTTCTTGGCATTCTCGTTTCTCAGCGTCATCACCGCTGCACTATTTTTTCATTCCATTTTTATACTGTCTACTTCATTTTTAATTATTAAATATTAATCCGATTCAATGAAGTATGAAATTTTCGTTAATCACTGAGTTATAATCGTTCAACGAAAATATCAGACATCGATTTAATTCATTCATTTCTACTTCTTTTCATCTTGCTTAATCTGTTTAGAGCGAATGCAAATTGACTTAAATATTTGAATTAAAATTCCGAACTACTAATCAGCTTTTCTCATACTTCATTAATTTTATAAATCCTTCTATCACTTGACTGTCACTGTTATCAACGCATGAATAAATACGATTCGATGATTTCAATGAATATTAAATTTTTATTAATTAAACTTGTTTAAAGTACAACTAATTAAATTTGGAATATATTTCGTAAGATAGGAAAAGTTTAACATTTTATCCCTTCTTCAACCACTCTTGCTCTGCTCAACCTCCGATCACAGCAAAAGAGAATTTAAGAAGCTCTGATGACTCATTCTGTAACAGCCAGCTTTTCCATTCCACTCATTTTGCTTCCTTCGTTAGCTGTTTCAACTGGACAAGAGGTTAAAATTTAGAGAAAAAAAGAAGAGGGATGATTTGCAAAATTTGTACTAAACCTTCTTTTCTTCCTTTCTTATCAATTCATTTCAAAATAAATTTGCATATTTCGATGAATTTACATAAATGACTGAATCGACTAATAAAGATAACTTCAGTTTTTGAAAAATTTTCAAATCTCATTTAAATCATATTAACAAAATAAATATGTTTTGTAAAGAAATAAGAAAAATTTTGGTGTTTTATAAACATAAGCTTCAACTAGCAGTAAATTAAGATTGATCAATAAGTAAATAAGTAATCGATTATGTTATCAGAATTATTATATGAATTCATTTCAATTGAATCGAATATTTACGGTTTAATATTGAAGAAAGAAAATGCGATATATGCACTTTTTTTCACAGATTTTAAGTAATTTCTGCGCATACAATTTAATTTTTCTATTTTTAGTCAATAACCGAGACGGCATCCACGTGGCGTAAACGTCGCGGTGGTGGCGTGACGGCCACAACTGCTCCAACAATTCCACCAACCTCTATACCTTCCACATCATATCAACAACAAGTACTATTTTTAAAAGTATTTTTTGATAATAAATTTAACAAAACTGTTTGACAGAAGTAGACAAATCATTTTTCACTATCTTTATTAACAATGTTCGTTTTGAACAACCTCTAATTTTCTGTTTTTTTTTTTCAAAATTTTTCCCCTTCAAAAATTTTGCAAAAATAGTATTTTAAAGAAAAAATAAATGCCGCTACGGTTGATTCCGGACTTTTTGTAACTTCTCCGATAAGGTCGATACTTACTAATGCCGTTAGATATTTCATGTTCATTGAAAATTTCTTTTAAATTCAGTTATTAACTCGATCGGTGGAAAAAATGTTTGAAGAAGCGGAATTGAGCGGTGTATTGTTATTGGCTGGTCGCAAATTGAAAGAATTTCCGGCTCATCTCGCCCTTAAATATGAAATATCCGATATTATTTCTGCTGGTATGCTTTTTTCATTTGCATTGAATTTATTTCAGAAAAATTTTACAAATTTTTTGTTTCTGGTTGATTAGATTTTTTACTTACAGATGAATTTTTTTCTTCACTTTAAAAATTTCAGATTTATATTTATTATAAAATTTAATGTTGCTAATTATGTCTATTACAATATGTTTCAATGAAATTTTATGCTTATTTTATTGAATTTCATGCAATACGAATTGATATGTATTATAAAATAGAATCGAAGGATTCACTATTCGCTACATTTTCTTCCATAATTGATAGAAATTCAAAATTGAAGGAAAAAAAAGAAATTGTTAAAAAATGAATTCTCGGACTAAACAAAATTCAAAAAATAAAAATTGAATAAAATTTTTCAATTACGATATTTCGTTATGTTTTTCATTTTTATTATTATTAAAGAATAAAGAAATCCAATTCCTTCCTTTTAAATTATTTTTCTTTTATGTAAATTGAATTTGCAGACACACCAAACAGCTGCTTGTACTTTCTTATTCATTTTTCCTTTTTCTTTCATATTTTATAATTAAAGAATAGTAAGGAGTGAAACAAATATAAGAGGAAAGTAATATTTATAGAATAAGAAATGAAAGGAAGAAAAGTTGAAAAAGGCTAAATTTATCATAAATGAATGTGATATTTTCATGAATGAAAAGGGAAAAAAATAAGGTGAAAAAAAAAAATTTCGTCGTTTAATAAATAAATAGTTCCTTGTATTTTATAAAATGAAGAAACTTTTTTTATGTCAATTATTTATAAGAAAGTATTGATTCTTTCGAAATTTGAAGATTTTTTTTGTTACTGAATAGATATTAGGGAAAATGAATTTTATTGACTTTTAATTTATGACAAAATCTGTAACTACTATTCAGAAAATTCAATTGAAATTTTCATTGTCATCTTTTCTCTCACCATTTTTTTCATCTTTATTACAACTATTATTGTTGAAACTATTATTGTTGAAATATGTATTATCATTACTATTATTATCATGATTACTATTACGCATTAAAAATATCTTGAATTATTACTATTAATCTATTGGTATCATTATAAACACAACTGCTGTTTCTGTTATCTTCGCTGCTAACAGTTCATTGAAATGAAATGCATATTTCAGTAGTACTTATTCACCAACGAAAATGAGTATAAAAATTTAATTGAATATAATTATTAGATCGAAAATTTTATTTAACAGTAATAATAAATAATAAAGAATTATCAATTTATATCATATTTAAATATACTTAAATATATTCCATTTTTAAATTAATTTCACTCGGAAGAAATGACATTGCAATATTTTTTCAGATCTCAGTGATAATCGTTTCATACATTTACCATTATGTATCTGCGAGATGTGTTCGATGGAAACGTTAACGATTCGTAATACGGGTTTACGTTCAATCCCTTCCGCTGTGCAATTACTTCAGTCGCTTACTTACCTCGATTTAAGGTAATCATGCTAATAATGAAGAACTGAAGAACTGCTTATACTGATAATTATATGTTTACTTAAATTTATGCATGATTAAAAAATTCTTTTTTTTTTGCAAACTAAGTAGTTAAAATTATTATTGTTACGTACAGTTTATAACTGAGAATTACAATAATCAAATTTACTATTGTTGCAAGATACAATTTGAAATTGAAAATAACCGTAGTTAACTTTATTATTGTTACAAGTGAATGGTAATCAAATTTATTATTATTACAAAGTACTAATTTTCTAACTGGAAATTGCAGTACTTTAATAATTTGATATTTTTGACAGAATTATATAAAAATTTTTGGTTAATATTCTAAAACAAATATTAACAGATATCATTTTTCACCCTCTTTCGTTATATTTCTTCTCTCTTCTCAATTATAGTATATACATATCCAAGAAGTTAATTTTCTCAATTGATGAGAGAATCTTCGGAAGAGGAAGAATTAGCTATCCATAAAATGGTTCGATAATTTCAGCATGGCAAATTACTCGATCTGTTAGCCCCTTTTTCACAATCTTCATTATCCTTAAAAAAAAATCGATTTGAAATCTAAATTTATTAGAATTCCAGACAGAATTAGTGTGATAAATGGGGGAACTGAACTTTAAATATTCAAATGTTTAAAATATTCAAAAAATTTTAAAATCACAAAATCTTTTGTTGTTTATTATTGCTATCATATTGTCATCATAACTATGATTGATTATCAACAACTTTATTTACATACATCTTCATATCATTCTCTCCCTCAATATTCCTTTACTATGATTAGCATATTAAATAAATAATCGTACACTCTATAATTATTGTTAATGACAACTATCCACTTCCTATACTCATTAAATAATAATGATAATGATAATAATAATGAAGTAACATTGATGATAATTGTTATATTAACTCTAACAATGATAAAATGTTAATTTCATCAGATTCACATAAGAAAAAGCATTAATTAAGAATTAATTCAATAAATATTTATAGTGGTAATCAACTGATGAACATCCCAACCGCTCTCTTTTCCACACCTCTTGAAATTCTCCTGCTAACGGGTAATCGTTTGGAGTATATTCCACGAGAAATTCGGCAACTTTCAAATTCGTTGCGTGAATTGGTATAATAATTTTCATCTTTTTCATACGTTTTTAAATGTGACAATTTTTAATGTATAAAAATTTGATAGATAATTTTAATTTTTGGTATAATTTTTGATATGTATTTCATATGTGTTAGTTTCATGTGATAATTTTAATTTATCATTATTTTCAAATAACATTAAACTACTATAAATCTATTCATTATTGTGTAGTTATAAATTATAGTGGATAAGCAATAAAATAAAACAGATATGAAATGTTAAAATTGTTAAAATTTCATCGAAAGTTATTCTTTCTGATCAATTCTGAAAGATTTTTGCATAAAACTATCAATAAAACAAAATCGTTTAGTTCAAATTGAAAAGTTTCTTTTAATATATTATTGATAATTT
The DNA here is from genome assembly GCA_900537255.1 of Acanthocheilonema viteae. Classification (NCBI taxonomy): domain Eukaryota; kingdom Metazoa; phylum Nematoda; class Chromadorea; order Rhabditida; family Onchocercidae; genus Acanthocheilonema; species Acanthocheilonema viteae. Next base: position 10,615 of record UPTC01001521.1, read on the forward strand.
ATCAATATCTGCTACATTTTTCAGCTTTGTCTTCAAATGTTTTAAAATATTAGGAAGAATGAAACAAAATTTAATGATTGAATTTTAATGGAGAATATTTGCAGGATGCTAGTTGTAATAAGCTGAAATGTTTACCAGCTGATATTGCTTTACTAAAATCGCTACGAGTGCTCAATGTGCGAGATAATCAGCTTACTCATTTGCCTACAGGTTTATTAAATGATTTTTTAACGAATTTAAAAATCACTCAACTATTGATTATTCTAAAAAGGAAGAACTCACACACATTTCAATACTTTATTTTATTAAAAAGGTACTTTTGCTAGTACTAGAAAAAAGGAAAAAGAGTAAAAATTACTAAAATTAATTAATCGTTTCAAATATGTTAAAGAATAGGATAACACTATGAAATTTTGTGAATCGACAAATTTTCAATTATTTTAGTCTAAAAATATTGATGCAATATGTTTATTTTAACAAATAAAAAATCACTCGTTTTGATTAAAATTAGCATAAATTGTGGTTGATTGTAATTTCCGAAATAAATGCCAACAAGCCGATGTAATAAAATTAAATTAATTAGTTTATTCATTATGTTATTCACTTTAGCTTTGAATTGATTATCATTTCATCCTTTTGAATCCATGAATGACCACTTAAATAAAATAAATTCTTTTTTTAATTGGTAGATTTTCATAATCATTAGTAAATTATTTAATATTATACATCCTCCTTTTCTTTCTGTTTTCTCCATCTGGAATTGATTTTATCATATTTGAATAATTTCAATGCTCCAACCTTGGAGCATAATTTATTTCTTTTATTTCTATTCCAATTAAGTATGTTTAGTTCAGTTTTAAAGTTTGAAATAATTATCTCACTTTTTCAAATATTTTGCTATTCATCTTACTTGATTTTCATACAAAGTGCTTTTGTCCCAATTAAAACATGAAATAATAACTAAATTTTTTCTTATTTTTTTTTCATTTAATTCATTGAAATATCTTTTAAATGAAAAAAATCAATCCATTTTTTTCCTGCCATAAACATTGATTACTAATTAAATATTTCCGTAACACAAAGGCAAGTAAGATAAATTTATTGTCCGACTTATAAATTTTTTTTGCTATTTAATTTACCAAATTATTTTACGAATATTTTACGTGCATTTTTTTAATTCATTCAAATATTTTTTGAAATTATATGAAAAAAAATATTGATGAAGGATAACGGAAAAAGATTTTTCTGAAAAAGGCCGTTTTAATAGCAAATATATTTTAAATATGCTTTAAATAGAGCATTTAAAGCTGTATAGCCATTGCATGACAAAACCAAATATGTAATTATCAAAACTGAAACGGAAAGCTCCTTTTGCGGTTGAAGGAAATTGATGTGCGAGACAGATGCGCCCATCTGGAAGGATATGAAATGATGAGATTTAACCATATAATTTGGTTATCCCAAAATAGAAACGATATAATTTGGTGCATTTATTGATTGAACCATTTCACCATTGACATTTTTCCATTTTAACTAAAAAAGGGAATGAGCAAACTTTTTCAAAAAAAAAAGGTTAAAGCGATAAAAAAATTGATGAAAGAAAAATGGAAATAAATCGATTTTTCAAGAAAAACAGCAATTTTACAATATTTGCAATAAATTTGTATGATTTTGTAGTATTTTAATTTTAATTTTTGCATCTTTAATTTTTATTTTTAGTTTTAAGAAATATTAAATTTATGAAAAGGAATTTAAAAAAGGAAAAAATACATTAACTTCTTTTTAAACTTTTTTTCCGTTAAATTCAAATCGAAATTTATGTTTAAAATTTCTGCTTTTGTGTCTTTTCATGATAAAGAAGGGAATGAAATAGATGAATGAAAATATTCCATATATGCAAAACTTTAATATATTTAGTATATTGAACGAGTATATCAATTTCAAAAACTGTAACCTACTGCTATAATTTAAACTTAAACATTTGGTTTTATATAAAAATGGCGTAATAATCGATAACAAATGTCCTTTTTCTTTTTCTGTTCATAAATATTGCCAATTTTTTGTTAAGATTAATTTTCTTTTTGCTACCAAATTTTAAAAATTTCAGAATTTTCACGGTTAGAACTAAGAATATTGGACATATCGCAAAATAAACTTAGTGAATTACCGTTTGATTTACGGTATATGTGTACATTGGTGGATTTTCGTATCGATGTCAATCCTCTCGTAGCACCACCTGCTAAACTTTGCTCAAAGGTATGCTTTTAATAAATATGAAAGTAATAATTTAGCTTGCAACATTAGCATAAATGAATTATTTACTGAATATACATCTCGGGAAATAGAATGAATAACAATCAACAGTTGAGCATATTATCATTAATACGAAATATTAATGAAAACCGATTGAATAAGCAGTCTTGTGCTAATCCATGTTTGTCCGGAAATATCATTGAGATGATTCTCTGAACTCGCTAGAATTTCGATTTGTTATGATTATGAGTGCAGTGAATCAATAGATGCAAATTTTAACACTCATTAAAGCTTATTTTGATTAATTTTTAAACAAGCATATTTATTAATTTTACTACAAATTTTATACCATTTTCATTTAAAGAGATTTTAATTTTAAACTGTAAAGAATACTGATATCAATTAAAATTTTATGTGATAGAATTGTAATGGTCTTCATAATTATGATTGGTAATAGAATAACGCTAATAATGATTTTTATCGATAATAGCTTAATATTAGCGATGATAATCAGCACAATGATAAACTCGATTATCAATAATAATATTATTTTATATTTCAGTTGTACAATATCAATCTTAATTTATATGCGATTTAAAAACACACTGATCTAATATTTTCCTCAAATTTCAAAAAAATGCAAATTTTGTTAATTTTTTCTACAAATTACCATTATTTAATAATAAAATCTATTGTATACTTCTAGTTATAAATTCCGAATCTATTTGATTTTAAATTTTTATTAAAATAATCGGTCTATATCTGTTTATTAGGGGCGTGAACATGCATTTAAATGGTTGCGATCACATGCTGGGCGAACGGTTGATGGTACAACAAAAACATACGATCATACATTCAAAAGACCAACCACTATAAATGCAACATTAAGAAGAGGACAAAAGTAAGATTTATTCTAAAAGAAAAAGTTTTTCAATTTATACAAGAATTTTTAAAAAATAAAATTTTATTTTAAATTTAAAATTCTTGAGCAGTCTTATTGTAAAGATATTCATAATAGTTGTGAATGGAGAAGAAAAAAAAATTAGTTTTGTAATATTTTCAGTGAATGATTCTGTCCTGAACAAAACATTCAGTTGCTGGAATGATAAGATTAAAAAAAAAATGATTTAAATTTTCAGTAAAAAGTTGAATTAGTTTGTAGTATTTAGTATATTTCAAGTAAACCGAAGTATGCAATGATAATTTTATTGCTTAAATGAATTTGATATATATATATATATATTGTTCCAGCATAGAAAGTATCGGCGATGGACGACGTTTTGAAAGGCGATCACGTAATACTCGTTTTAATACCGTTGGTGGTAGTGATTCCGGTTATGCATCAACTGCTGATGAGAATCGTTATTCCCGTGAGGTTGCTTTAAATGTCAATTTTTACATAATAAAATGATACAACATGCTAAGTAAATTCCAATGAACATTTATTTGCAAATATTACATTCAAATTTTAGTAAATTTCAGAAAAAATTAAAATAATAATTTTTATGATTTATATTTTTAAAAAATTTTCGCAAAAATGATAAATGTCGGAGATATTTCAAATCAACTATTCATACGAGGAATTTAAATGTTGAAAACTTTAATTTGAACCGTTGTTGTTATTTAAGTTATTTTTTTTGCTAACTTATTTATTCATTTATTAATTCTTATCCATTTTCATCTAATCAGTCATACTTTTTGTCTTTTTAACTTTCCTTCTACTTACAACAATGCAAACAAAAAAAAAAGTTTTTGACGCCATTGTTCTATACATATAATATCAGTTGAAAATGCTGCTACGTGCTCTTTTACGTTTTTGTAACACGCACACATGCACACACTTATAGCATATTTTATGCAAGTATAAGCAAGATGAAAATATCTCATATTTATACATAATTAAAGAAAGTATTTGCATAAAAAGGAAGGAAAGATAGGTTAAGGGTGAGAAAAGTTAAGAATATTACTTATTATTATCATTATCAACTTGTTATCAGTGTAATCATTATACATCATAAATATTTGCTAGCACGATGATATAATTTTTTTTAACTATCAATTATTCTATCATTATTTTCATTTGAATTTTTGTTTTATTTTTTTTTCCTTTTTTAGTTTCAACCACAAGTTGGCTGTTTATTCAATATTGATGAAACTAATCAATTACATCATCATCACCATCATTATCATCAACAACAGCAACAACAACAAGGGCAACAACAACAGGGGCAACAACAACAAGGGCAACAACAACAAGGGCAA
>UPTC01001522.1:0-15123 GCA_900537255.1 Acanthocheilonema viteae
TAAGTGATTGCTATATACATAAAATATGGAATTGGAGCAATTTGTTTTGATAATAGCGTATTGAAACAGCGATAGATTCTATATTTCTTATTTCTATGCATTAAAATTTGAAGAATTCGATTGACTTCAAAATTTCGTCATTTAATATTCATTTGTTTATATTAATTCTAACTAATAGATGATTATTTCCTTAATATTTTCAAAAAATTAATATTAAAAATGCTTAAACATTACTTTCTATGTGGAACGTACATAATGCATTGTTATTCATACAGTTTGCAATAGTATTATATTTATTTGAAATAAAATATTTGAGAATATATGCGAGCGTTAATGATCAATCACACGGATTTATTTCAATCTGATTTATAATTTTCTTAAATAGCAATTCCAAAAAAAAAATCATTTAATCGTTTTAAAAATTATTAAATAAAGACCGTTTGCTGACAGTTTTAAGTATAACTGTTTCAAAAATTTGTCGCTAACAAATAAAAATGTCCAAATTTGCTTCTCTTTTTTCTCTCGTGGCATATCGAAAGATACATTAAATGTGGCAAATTCCATAACAATTTAAATGTATATTGGAATTTTATAAAAATGAGACATTTGGGAGGATTACAAGTGTATAGATTACACCGAAATTATTTATTGCCCTCAAGTATTATGCAAAAATAAAAGTTCAAATTCAATAATTAAAATTAGCAATATATGATGACAGCTAAGACATCAAATAAATTATTAGCTTAATGCAACCGATCCAGCACTAAATTAATCTGGTGATCTTTTTTTTTTTTTTTACGGGAATTCCTCAGAAAACTTTATGGAAGCATATCAAATATTGAAATAGAATGATTGATATTTAAGTATGAATGTTTTGTTATAGTTTGAAAATAACACTTTTGGATGCTGAGAAATTGAGAGAAAGGAAGTTAATTCGTAATAAATAGATAAATCAAAATGTCAATTTTTTATTTTTTCTAATCTTTGACTTTAAGCGGTTGAATGTTCGTAACTTTTAGAATAATGAATGAAAATTGCTGTTATGAAATTTTTGAAGTGATAAGCAAAACATTCAATCATTTTGTTGGATACTCCTAACAAAAAATACCATAAAATATTAATAATGACTATCTTTTAGACTTTATTTCACTCCTTAATAAAACACGTACCCAACAGTGATAGCTTAGAAGTTGTTTAAAATTTTTAAATCGATATGATAATAAATTCGTTGTAAATAGTTTGAGCGTGTAACAGTGGGACAATTTGTTATGGTCAAAATTTCAACCGTACGGGAAAACTACAAACGATGATCATCAGCGGAAATGAGTTAGATATGACACGTATAAATAAATGGATGAATTAAAATAGGAGATTTTAATTCTGATATTGAATCGATCGTTGTAAAAAAATCTTCAAAATACATTTAAACTGCTAGTTGAAGAGAAATTTTGCTAAATGAGAAAAATTGTAGCTATGACATTTTAGTTCAATTCATTTATAACATTTTTTTTTTAAATGTCAATAGTACAAAACTGGCTTTTACTTCATTTTACTTAGACTTGTTTTTAATTCTTTATCATGGAAAATTTCTATGTAAAATTTATATTTCATTCTAACAAACTATGAAAAAAAAATGTTGCTATTATTGAAAATTATTGAAAAAAAAAAGAAAATATATTACATATCTATTGAAAATTTGCGAAAAAAAAATATGCTATTGAGAGAAGAAAATATATTATTTTTTCAAAAAGTGAAGCTAATTAAAATTGGAAAAAAATTGAAATGAAATAAAAGAAAGGAGGAAAGGAAAAGAAAATTTTGATAAATGAAGAAAGAGGAAGGAATTTATAAAAAAAAAAAAGTATGATATGGAAGGAAAAACGAAAGTTCTTGCAGATGTTTGAAATTAAAAAAAAATGGGTCGTACTCTATGAATTTTTGAATGACAAGCATTTTTTGTTCTACAAACATTTCATTTCCGTTTTATTCTATCGGATGATTAATTCAACTACCACAATTACTTTATAAAATTTACATTTTCATTATTGGCCTTTTTTACACGATTTTTATCGCTTTCATATCTATTTACAAAAATGGAAATTATTTTAAAAGTTTAAAATTAATAAAATAATTGATATGATAGGAGAGTGGAACATGGCGTAATGAATTCAATGTAATGCTTTGTTAGTACCATCTATTTTAACTGTTAGAAAATAATTTATAAATAATAAAAGCATCAGAAAAATCTATCGAAAATGATAGAACTGAAGGAAATATCTCGGATTGAGGAGTATTGAAGGAAATATCTCGGATTGAGGAGTATTGAAGGAAATATCTCGGATTGAGGAGTATTGTACTAATGACAGATGTAAAACGATGACAGACGGAAAGTGGACCAAAGAAGTCGGTTAGTAATGGCTGAAATTTTAAAAGTTGAACTATTAGGAGTGACAAAATCAATTTTTCTTTTCAATCTTCTCTCTGTAAATGGCATTTGTAATAACAGATGTTAAATTATGAAACTATTATTAATGAAAATGGCATTATGAAAGGTCCTGAAATGTTGAATTACAATGATTGATTCATTTTTTATCAAAATTTATCATACAAAAGAAATTCACATTGAATAGTTTGAAGTTAAAAATTTCACTTATAATATAAAAAGATGTTTAATATTAATTCTGTCCGAGAAAGCTTAAATTTTAATATGTATTAATAATTTTATAGCTGTTGCTTATCTAAACAAAATAATTGACAAAGTTTAGATTATTTAGTAATCAGAAATTTAGCATCCATTTTTTTTTTATGCGAATTTTATTTCTGAAATTTTTTCCTCTTTAATAAGATGAAATATAAGTAATAAAGGAGAAGACATCAAAAAAGAAAAAAGAAAAAGAAACAAATATTAGGACCGGAATATTTGTTAAAGAATTTACCAAGAATTAAAAAAAAAAAACTGGAATGCTTAATTAGCCAATTACATAAATTAGAAATGTATTTGAATTTCTTATAATAATCATCTGCCATCTGCCATAATTGCATCTTCCTTTATAAATTACAAATTTTTCAATTTGAACTTAACAAATAAAGCGTGAGGTATCATCGTACTGTTGGTATGTGAATGAAATAATCATATAAATTTAAAAATAAGCTTATGATATCCTACAATTGATCATTTGCTAACAGTTATTTAATCTCAAAATGATACTGTCTTCGCAATATAATGAAAAATGATGAATTACTGGAAAAATAAAGCAGGTATAGAGGGAAGGTGAGATGTAAACAAATTAAGGTGTATATTGAAATGGAACAAATTTGATCTTTGTACATCGTTATTTACCTCATCTTTCCTTTCATTATGCTTTCTTTTCTATTTGTTATATTTCACTTTCAAATAAATGTGAAGTTCATATTTGATCTTTGATGTATTATACAATAAGCATTATGAGTGATGAAAAGATAAACAGTTCATCGTATGATGATTATATTAGCTTCTTTTAATGCAATCAATCGATCAATCAATTTTTTTTTTTTTGAATTACAAAAAGAAATTTTTTGGAACTGAAATACATGCTCAATGCTAATTGCAGTTATAGCGAATAAAATTGAGCTTTGGAAAAAAAAATGAGAGATTGTAAATGTTAATAGAACTGTTAAAAATACATCGCTAAATGCAGTTTGATTTGTTAAAAATTAGATAATTTCTTTCATGAATTTCAAAAAAAAAAAACTTTGATGAATTTCAAAAAAAAAACTTTCATGAATTCTCAGTTCGCTTAATTATTAAATCATTTCGTTCAACATATCATTCTTCAGTTAAGCATTTGTAATTTAAATTGGCTTTAGTGCTAATGTAATATAATTGCATATATTATCTGAAAATTGGATATTTCTGTTTCGATTTTTGTTTTCCAAATAATGTACGCATTACATTATTATTTAATTTGTTACTCATTTAAAAAAAATAATATTTATTAATTCAGTAATGGTATAAAATAATTTTGATGGTTTGAAATTATTCATACACCAAATACCGATGCATTTTTAAAAAATTACAAATACTTGCGAACTGAAAATTTTTCGTACAATTTTTTTTTTTTTTAAAAAAAACTAGTTCATTTTTATTCAATAATATTATAAACCTTTTTTTTCTTGAATAAATAACTAAAACTGTAATTAATAGTTTGGATTTAAAAGATGATAAATATGATGATAATATGTTTTATGACTCAGAAAATAGTATGCATTTTTTTGAAAGAATAGAAGAAATTAAATTGTTTACTCAAGGACAAATGAAATAATTTTTTCCCATTTATTGTTATTGAATATCCTTTAATGAGGAACATTTTGAAATGTAAATTATAGCCATTTTTTTGAAATGTAAATTTTTTTTTTATCATTATCGTGAGCTATTTGTGATCTAGAAAAATGATAAGAAATTAGAGTGATGACCTTGATTATGATGATAACTCGTCTTGCATAAAAACGACATATTAGTCAAATTCAAATGGTTCCATTTTTTTATAATTTAATAAATTAATGAAAATCATTATTGTCAGGAAATGAAAGTTCACGTACTAATCGGAACTTTATAATTTTGAAATATTAACTCTTAATTGATTTATTAATTAATATCCAACCATTTCAATATATTTTCATTTTCACTTTTATCATTCATACGATATTGTCATGTTTGTTTGGTACGATACAATAATTACTGTTATTGTTTGTATTCAGAATTGTATTAGTATTATAAATGATAATCAAAAATTTATCAAAAAAATTTGAAGTATTTTTTTCCTGAAAAAATGTTAGAGTTTAGTGTGAAGAATTGTTGAGGTAAAAGGATTAAAATTTAGAAAGAATAAAAACAAGTTAAATTGACATCAATTAAAATAAAACATCAATTATATCAAATAAGTAACTTTTCTCCTCTTTCACACTCATTATTCGATATGAAATACTTTTTATTTACAGACAATTGTGACCAATTATTTTAATTATTTGAATTTACAAATAATTACAGCGAATTCCTTAGTATTCGGGATTGAATGCTAATACATCTCTGATTTTAATAAAATATAATTTTTAACATGGACTAATAATGAAAAATAATTTCATTAAGAGGAAAAAAAATTCATGAGAGTTAATTTTGCAGAAATTTGTCAAGAGTGGAATTTTGATCGGATTGAAATTCTCAAATAGGAAGAAATCCACAATTGATCTATCTAGCACGATATCAGCCGAGATTAGAAACAAAAGTCGTAGTATTACTTCGGAGACAAAAGAAAACCATGAAACGATAAAGCTAATATGTTATTCCTGTCAATGTGGAATACTACGTAAATTAGCATTACGAGGTCATCATGGCCAACATAGATGGACAGTATAGCTTAATGAACGTTTAAATGTTTCCCTGAAAAGTTTTTTCTTTTTTAATTTTAATTAAGATGCAATATTGATGCTTATCATTAGCTAATTTACAACTTTTTGGATTTTGTTATTGCAGCATTTCGATGATTTCGCAAATGTCATTAGGGATATTGGATTGATAAATGAATTAACGATAGGATACAAAGTGCAGTATTTGGAATTTTGATATGTTGTAATAAAAAATGGTTGATTAAAGAAAAACTATGAATATGCGTGAATGACGTCAATACTATTTTAGGTAGCCTATACGTAGCTCCAATAATTCATCATATCATGTCCATAAATCAGAAATTGAAATTTTGTTTCCGAGAAGGGAATATGCATTTTTTAAACGAATAGTTTACTCCTCATCTTCCTCATCAATATTCCATACATTATCCTAACTATAGACTGATTTATGACAAGCATAATAACTAGCTTGGCTTATTTATTGATTTAGGACCAAACAAAATTCACGACCAAATAATTTTACTAAGCATCAATAGTTTTATCTTTCTTCTCCTCTTTTTTCTTTTCTTAGTTCTTAGCAATTTAAAATTGTTTGCAAAAAGCATCAAAATTATGAAATTTATTATTATTTTGTTATGCTAATATTTGTATTTGTTTTTGTTCGAGTAAATAATGAAAAATTTTAATATGAATAATGAAAAATTTTAATATATATTTGCTTCAATTTTATCATGGTTTAAAGGATCATTTTAAAAATATTTCATTTGAATGGAAAATTGGAAAGATTGGAGCTCAAATACATTGTTAATTTCATGAGGTGATATTTTAGAAGTTCAATAAGTTTAACACAATTTTAAAATGGATTTTCATGAACTTTTAAATATGTTATGCTCTGTGTAATTTGTTGACTGTCATTTTTCGTCACTTCTGTAAACATTTTTCTTTACAATGTATATACTGATTTATCTAAAATATTTTTGATGATTAAAGCTGTCTGTACTACTTTATTGAATATATTGATTAAAAACTTGAAAATTTTTAAATTTTAATCTTGAATTTTATGCCAAATTTGAAGTGAAATGTAAAGATTGATCCGGGAAACTATTGAAAAAGCCTTTTTTATACGATTTAGCTATAATTGTGAGCTTTCATTTAAATAAACTTAAACTGAATGATTTCGCAAGATATTTGCTGATGAGTTTCAGCGTCGTACAATTTGATGATGAATTGATGACCCACCTGAAATATTCAAATTTTAGTTTCTTACTCCTCTCATTACCTATATTTTCATAACTCTTATAATAGTGTAAAAATAGTACTTTGATGAAAAGTAACAAGTTAGCAAATTTTTAAGTTCAAGAAAAATAAACCATTTTGCTTAATTAATTTAGAATAGCTTTAGAAAAGAATTTGATTTTTTTGTTGAATAATGATAATGAAGAAATTTTAATATAACTTTTCAAACTATCATTTATTGATTTATTTTTGAGAATCAAAATGACTTAAAGTTTTATCGACTAAACCAAAAAAGATTGAATATTTGTAAAGATTAAGTGGCAGTATTAATTCGATATCTCCTTTTTTCAATGGGCAATTATGAGCCATTTCACAACCATCAATATTTTGTCTGAAAAAAATTTCATATCAAAAATTAAAAATGATTGAAAGTAAATATAACAAAATGATTTCCTTTGAGCAAAATAATCAATAATCACAATTCATTAAAAAAAAATCAAAAATCTTTCATTTTTAACTGAAAAAAAAAATGTCCCGGAATTGTGCAGCAGTGATAAATTTGTTAAATTACAATAAAAATCGGAACAATCGCGGAATGATATTTTTCCACATCCATTTTTCATTCTTCTTCACATAAGCATAAACTTCCACATTCACTTTATCTTTTACAATCTGTAGCACAAATTTTTGTCATTAATTAAATTTTTCGGATATATTTATATTTTCTCATCAATTAAAATCAAAGCTTATTACAGTAGTTAAAAAATTACAGCTCATATCATCTAATTTTCCAAATATAGTTTTCGAAATGCATCTACCACATTCCCGTTGTTATATGCTTTCAATTTAACAGCTGCTAGTTTCTCCAATTTAATCGGATACATTGACATATTATTTCGATCGAATAGTTCAATGAATGAGACGGTAATAATATTTGCTAGAAATATCCTCAAAAAATTATTTGAAAATTTTTAAAAAATTCTACAAATGAAAAAGATTTTCACTCATAACATTTTTTTTTTTGTATCATTTAAAAAATTTGATAATTGTAATAATCAATTTATTGCCGCAACTTTTGCTCCATATTTTTAGTCGAAATTATTATTTTTATTCGATGCGATCAACGCATCATGTATTTGAAAGTTATGTATTTGAAAAAATAAATAAATAAAGGAAGAATATAAGATGAAGAGAAATTTGATAAACTTCTTAAATTTAAATGAAAAGTAAAAATTAAATTTTTTACTACTCCATGGAATACTTCTCACAGGTAGCTCTAGGTTTCATATACCGATCATTTAGATGTTACTGTCTAAGTGCATAAACATACCGGGACTACAGCTAAAATAATTTATTTTCGTATCGGTACCATTTGGAAATTCATTTGCCCTAGCAAATTGCACCAGTGAAATAATTGCTATTAAGCTAACAAACATAATGAACCTTAAATAACAGTTTATTTAAAAGACAAATTTCAAATCTAATTAATGCGGATATAAATAATAAATTAGATGATCAATCACTATTTAAAATATCAATATCTCATTAATTCCATTCTTCATTAAAATCCTATAAGGAAAATTTGAGCAAGGAACAAGGAACTCTTACAATATTTTACAAGGAACATAAGCTAAGAATTTATTAGCAACAGTTGCAAAAAACTATAACACCAACTAATCATTAGCAAAAATGGACTTTTACTAATGATATCAGAAATATTTATAAATGAACGAATAATAAAAATAATTGATAAGCTTCATGAAAACTTGCACAACTTTAACTATGCAACAAAAAGACGAAATGATAAGAAAAAAAAGTTTCATTTTTTTTATTCATTTCATAATTCTTCTATTGACAGAATGGTTGTACTGATATAATTTATTAATAGTTAGTTATTTGATCATTGCAAAAACCATTCCATCAATTGATATGCATCGATGATATGCTTCTTTAACAAGTGTAAATGATAAACTACAAACACTGAGAAAATGATAATTGGTAGCAAAATTTGGTGACAATAAATTTGATATAATAAAACAAAAATATATGATTGTTTACTCACTGCCAACAATTTTTTTTTTTTTTTTTGCTAATAAAATGAGCAGTAATGGAAAACAAAATTAAAAATAAAAAATAGTAGAAATTGAATGAATTGCAGTGTAGAGTTTAAAAGTAATTGTAAGGAGTTGGATATGAAGAAATCAATGGGTTTACTATGATAATGCTGATAATTTAGTCAGATATCTTGGAAATTCTATTTCTTCTCAGTTTTATGCAAATCAAAACATTCTGCGAACTAATTATAATTAATAAATTTTCATTTCTTTCATTTTTTTCATTGCAAGAAAATATCAAATGAAGCATAATTTTGAAAAAAGTTTGCATACATTAGCGAACATTCAACCTTTTCAGCATTCGTTGTTTGCAATTCAGATTATATATTACAGTCCATTCCATGATCAGTTATTTGTATTGACAAAACACAGTGTTCTTTTCTTTGTACAAAAGTGATTTTTTTTTTTTTTTGGCAGACAGCAGTGAACAACAAAAATTTCTACTAAGAAATTAAAATTCAAATCCAAATTTAAATTGATTCACTTTTTTACATTTTATGATGAACTGCGAAAAATCGATAAATTGATCAAATTATCTAAAAACTTTATTGATTATTGATGGTTATTAATGTTATTCATTATTAATACTATTATTAATCTGTATGTTTGCAGTAGCAAAAAGCCGATTTATTTGAATTTTTAGAATTTTAGAATTCCAACATATGAACTATTAAACTTCTCATGCTTTCTCGATATTAATTCTAAACTTCATTTTACCTTACATTTAAATAAATATAACATAATTTAGCGTGCAAAATAAAGAACTTCAGGAAACCGATCCATGATTTTTTTTCATTCCAAAATTTTTCTTAACCAAAATTTGATTTGATACCCTAATGTTGTAATTTAAATAAACAAACAGCAAAAACATCAAATCACCTAGGAAAATCTTACGGAAAATCACCTTCCTGTAATATCGCAAAAGTTGATAAAAGCGTAAACCTGATCGATCATAGTCCTTTTTGACCGCTGTATGCTGCTATATTATTATTGAGGTAATTCGTTATTTTTGATTATCGAAATAAATACAAGAAAGATTCCACATTTATTAAAATAATAATCCTTCACAACAAAATTTGGTAGTTGATGATAACGTATAAGCTAACATTTCTTGTCGCATCAACAATAACAAACAATTATACAATATATACCCGCATTAGAATGAGATATAATTACCAGATTTGTAACCAGCAAACAAATAGTTTTAGAAAACTTTCGCATTGATGAGAATCGGGTTATCAGTGCTTGCAAAGAAATGAACTGGTAGCGAAAGTGGAACGAAATCCATCGTCATGATAAAATTATTAAATAAAAAAGTTAATAAGACTCAGCAAAATAACCAAAAGTGAAAAACTAATAATATGATGACAATATAAATGAAAAAATACAAAATTAATCACAATATTTTTAAATTCCTAATACAAAACGAATCTCTTATTCGTCAGAGGAATATCGTGATTCATATCCAAAAAATATGAATCACAACATCCCTATGAAATATCTGATCCTTCTATATAAAATAATGATCACTGCCAAGCCTGCTTTAGATTATTGTTTTTGCCCAATTTTTTGCAAATCAAACTTCCAATTACCAAACTTATTAAAACAATACTTATAAGCAAATGATCAAAATCATCTTTCAATACATCGAAAGTTCCAGACGGAGTCAATTGAGTGAAAAAAAGATCAGTACCATAAGCCAACATTAAGCTCGTCGATTCCAAGCCAGAAGGTCTGAAAATTGACGAAAATTTGGGAATATTATAATTTTTTACAAACGAAATTATTTTCTGCACAGTACACTATTTCTACAATCTGGATAAAATCATCTTAATAATGATATTATTCAGCTCAAGTCATTCTCAGAAGAATATAACAAAAGCTAGAGCGTCATGGGGATAACAGAAATTCTCGATACGTGATTCCGAATTCCTAATTCAAAAATATTACTTTCATTTTTATTCTATACGAAAAGCCAAAAACTATTTATCCAAGATGAAAGACATAAAATAATGAAAATCCAATCAGTAAGAATACAAGTTTTCCGTAATTAAACAGTTTGATAAGGACTTATCAACGTATAACGTTCACCAACTAACTGCATAGTTATGCTGATTCTCACAAGAAATAACTTACGAAGTTTTAAAGCCGCGTATACCATGTATACTTTGATTATAATTGATGAAATCTTCAGAAGCAATAGGTAATTCCGGTCGATATGGAAGAAGCATTTCTTCAGCTAATTCTTGCGTCATTTCTAGCGGGCGACGAGCATCCAATAGTCGTTTAGAAATTACATATATACTGCCAAATGGCATCGCTACCAATAAAGATCTTGTTGACAATCCTAGCTCTAAATCATATGAATACATTAATTATACAACAATTTCACATAAAAATTAATTTCAGCTCTTAAAGAATTAATTTGAAAAAATAACTATGGACATGAACTGACACCAAAGAAGGATAACAGGAAAATAAAAAATCTATTCCAATTACAAATGCTAAGTTTACAAAAAGTACAATTAATTCATTCCATCTCATTAATTTTCCTTCTTTACTACTTGCAATAAGATTTGTGCTATTACGCTGCAGAATGCCACTGACTCCGTGTTTCCAATAAAGATTCTCTATTTGGATTTTGATACAAGATTTGTGTTATAAATTCTAACCAGTTTCTGTAACGCCTAATGCTGCCACTCCTTGAGGAAATATATAAGCCTGAGAAAGAGCTATGACTCGTGCTGCCACCGTATGGACAAGTGAATTGTAATGAAGAGCATCAGTTTGTTCAAGACCTTCATACAACTCTACCACAGCTATTTCCACACGACGACCTTTCTCATTCCAATATGAATAAGCCAACCAATTTTCACAATGAACCAAATGAACTGGACCAGTTATCTGTAAAATTTATTTAATTATTTTTGCAATTTTACACCCTTATTACAATGACTTCTTCGCAGAATATCTAATGACTGTTGAAAAATTAAAAAATTTTTCCAATACAAAAGAATACAAGCTACAAATATACATAATGAGACAATCAAATACGACACTTTAAAGTGTATCATTCACTATAAACTTTAGTCAAAATCATTGTAATGATTATATATTCGGTAAAGATTTGAGAAATAATTGCAAAAAAATTTTTCTACTTTGAAGAATATAATTTTATTTACTTTATCTTGTTTACCACTGTATACGATGTAACCTGAGACTGCATCAACAAGATAAATTTGCAGAACCGAATGAATGGAATCAAGTACTGCAATTGCGACTAGATTTGGATTTACATACTTATATAGCACTGAACGATTACCTAGTACTCTTCCAGCACTGTGAACTTTTTCTGAAATGTGAAAATCAATGAAATACAAAATTGATGCAGAATATCAATTACAAAGCTTTCATAAAGATGCAAAAAATGAAATAACTGACGGTAGGATGGTTTCGGAACAACAGCAACAATCTTTTGTTCATTTCGTAAAGAGAGCTTCACTTTCCAAGTTGATAAAAGCTGTTTACGAGAAGCATCCACGACAAAACCTTCTAAATTACCAGAAGTATTAAAAGTGAAGAAATGCAGCGGGATGTGCTGTTCCAATGCACTTAGATTTTCCGGGTACAACGTGACCTAAAATAACCAGTGAAATGAGTTTGGATCTTGAGTCTCTGATTTTGATAAAGTCATACATAAATAAAACATTTCATACAACAATTTGATAATTTTATTTATATACAAATAAAACTTACTTTATTATTCTCATCAAGCATTATGAGGTTATAAATGTGTGTCTGTGCATTCGCATAAGGAAGAATTTCAACGCGTTTTATAAAAGTAGGGAAGCTTTTCCGTTCGATTAAAGATCCTGTTATGGGATTAAAAGATATCAAAACTACGTGTCTTGATCTCTGAAATATAATAAATCTTACGCGACTTTAGGAACAACTTTTCAATTAAAGAAATAATTTCTTTTGTTATTATTTGTTTAGCAATAACGAACACCTGAACATCATATCACTAACAAACTCGAACCTTATCATTAGCAACGACGACAGCTTGTGGAGAAAAATGATAGTGGGCTGTAGTACGTTGTATGAAGAGAGGGATTTTTTCATTTCCCAGTGAGCCAAACAGTGGCTTAATATTTTTCCCCAAATAAATATACCATAAAATTGCTCCATCACTGCTATCAATACCTGCAAGAAAGATATCTCTATTCATAAATATCTAGGCAATAAATGCAGAAGGAAATGACAAAAGAGATGATATTTTCTTTGTAATATGGTTAAAACCTGTTACTGTCCTTTCATAAGGAATACAGTTAAGCAAGACTCACCGTAAACAATAGATTTCAACGTTGAAGCAACAATAATTTTTCGTAGATTAAAATAATCTCGTTCATATGGCATATCCTTTTTTCGCGTGCTTTTGCTTGAAAATCGAAGAGATGCCATCCAGCCGGCAAATGATTTCGAATGGAATGGTAAAAAATTTGAAGATGAAGAAATCAGATTTATTGCACTAATACAACCACGACGAAACTGTTCTATTTGACTTCTTAGACGCCGTATTAACGACTCTATTATGGTACCTGCAGAAGCCAAGTAAAATTTGCATTTTGAAATTGTTTCATCTACGGTTAATCAAGCTATGCCAAGATATTGGCACAGTCTGATTAGCCGTAGATGAAGAAGGCTTTAGTATGAAAGGATAACTTCATTTATATTAAAGTATGGCGTAGTCACAAGAGAGTTTTCGTTGCTTGAGTAAAGGTAAAGAAGCCACCGCTGAGAAAGAGAATTTAAATTAAGCAAGCTAATTACGTGTTGAAAATTAAAAATAATCTTTCAGTAAGCAAAACTTTGAATGTTTTGGAAAGTTCTAACAAAAACTTATATGAAAAAAATTTTAAGCATTAACTTTAAACAAACCATCATTTGAAGCAAATTCTGACTCGATATCAGCTTGTGCTTCAGATAAAGGTAAATCAACCATTTCGACTGAGGTAATGGTACTTAGTGCTTCATGTCTGATCCATTCCTTTGCAAGTTTGTTCGACGAGCCAACTAGATAAACAAATCTACAATCTTCCAGAACAACTGCAAATTCGAATTCTTTTGATGTTTCGATAAAAGAAATGAGTTTTACGAGGGCTGGATCTTTTTCTGGGATAATTCCTATGAATAGCTGTTCTCCACTCACAGCGTCATAAACGAAAATGTTATTCGCAGATGTCGCAACAGCCAAAAGATTTTGTCCGTTGGTTGTCAAATGTGAGGAAACTGCTTCAACCTGAAAATGACAATGAATTTTAACAGAATATGTAAAGAGATGTCAGTTAGCAGATTTGATTCAAACTTTTATCTCTTTTTAAAATAAACTTAAAAAATTTACTTTCTCCAGTTTTAAAAGCAGCGCTGGTGGTTCCGATAAACTAACACGATAAACATAGGTGTTTGCGACAGTATGTACTACTATTACTTCTCCTGCATTTAAATTTGGAATTTCAGTTATAGACTGAAGTGAAGTGTAGTGTACAGTGAACGGATCCAACGATAAATCGACAACATAAAAGCCTTTGTTATCAAAACATTGTAACAACGCATTAGACAAAATGCATCTGTAAAAGAATTTTCTCCATGACTTCAATAACTTATGAATTCATTCGTTATAACTTAGTTGAGAAAAACCTGACCACAAAAAAAAAGTTGTTATTACCCAGAAAGGAATACTTTTAATGTACTGCATTTTAGATGAAGTTTGGTACTCTAAATTATATTGTTTAACCAAATTATGGCAAATAATGCTTATCGATATTTCTGAGATACCTATTATTGCATTTCAATCCGACTTTCAACAATTCACTGAGCCTTTAAGAATATAAATTTTTCACCACATATTTCACCTTTTTTGACTGAACCAGTTCGCACTGAGATTCCGAACTTTTATAACTGCACCATAAGCCACATCAATCTGAATAACTATTAATTCTGTCCCTTCCGCACCTCCAACTACAGTAAGCATTTGTGATCCTGGAACTAATCCAATGCAGCTCCTAAAATATTCAGATTATTATACTATGACTTGAAAAGCAGAGCAACTTAATATCAAATATCATGCAGATAGGAAGAGAATTTCAGAAGAAAAGTTTTAGATACACTTCCATAACTAAGACACATTAGATCCCGAACCATTTTATCAAGCATTGTTTCTGGAAATCAATTTTGATTTCCAAAAACAATGCTTGATAAAATGGTTCGAGATCTAATAAGATAAATATAAAACTAAAATTAAGCTTTAATACCTACTCTATGTTTCCTGCATTCGCTGCCCATTTGAATTGACCACTGTTAAGAGAAAGTGCAGTTATATGAGCGTCTCTCA